>JAXFYN010000547.1:0-184142 GCA_036172215.1 Camellia granthamiana
TAAAGCTAAGCAAGCCTTCTCCAACGGTGTGTAGCGAGCCTCACACTCTAGCATCTTCTTGCTCAGATAGTAGATGGCTCTCTCTACTTTGTCCTCTGATTCTTGCGCGAGCATGCAGCCCATTGTAGTCTCAATCACTGAAAGGTACAATATCAATGGTCTCCCCGGCTCTGGCGGTGACAACACGGGCGGGTTCTGTAAGTATTCCTTGATCTGTTCAAACGCAGCTTGGCATCGGCCGTCCCATTGGAATTTCTTGCCTTTCTTCAGGAGACCAAAAAGTGGTTCACAAGTCAAGGTTAATTTTGAGATAAACTGTCTTATGAATTGCACTTTACCCAGAAAGCCTCGTACCTCCTTTTCAGTCCTTGGTGGTGGCATTTCTAAGATGGCCTTGATTTTGGAAGGGTCGACTTCGATGCCTCTTTGTGTAATCAGAAACCCCAGCATTTTTCCCGCTGTAACACCGAACGTACACTTCTGAGGATTCAGCCGCAACCGAAATTCTCTGATCCTTTGAAAGAACTTTTGCAAGGCGGTGTAGTGGCCCTCTCTATCTTTGGAGTTTACAATCATGTCGTCCACATACATCTCAACCTCTTTGTAGATCATGTCATGCAATATTGTGGTCGCGGACCGTTAATAAGTAGCTCCAGCATTCTTCAGCCTAAACGGCATGACTCTATAGCAGTATGTCCCCCACGGGGTGGTGAATGCAGTCTTTTCCCGGTCTTCAGGTGCTATTACTATCTGATTGTAGCCGGAGAAGCCATCCATGAATGAAAGCAAAGCATGCCCTACTGTGAAGTCCACTAACTCATCGATATGCGGCAAGGGAAAGTCGTCCTTCAGACTGGCTCTGTTCAAATCCCTGAAATCCACGCATACTCGAATCCTGCCATCCTTCTTCGGCACCGGGACGATGTTGGCCAACCAAGTCGGGTATTCGGATACCAGCAGGAAACCTGCGTCGATTTGCTTGGGGACCTCTTCCTTAATCTTGAGAGCCCAATCCGGGTGGATCCTCCTGAGTTTCTGTTTAACGGGTCGGGCCTCGGGGTCAAGAGGGATCCGATGTTGTACAATCTCAGGATCGATTCCAGACATGTCTTCGTAGGACCACGCGAAAACATCTTTGAAATCTTTTAGTAAAGCGACTAAGCGCTCGTGTTCCTCTGAAGACAACGTGGACCCCGATCTGGACCAGCCGCGGGTCCTCCTCAGTACCAACATTCATAGTAGTTGTAGACGTCCCCGAACGCCCCGGGAGGGTTAAGTCCCGTTCTGTTCATTTGGGTTCACTACAGTTCAAGGACCCGATTGTCACGGTTCTAAATCTTGAACCAAAGAGTCCAAATCCGGTAAATCGTTTTTGAGAAAATAGATTTTTGAAAGAAGTGCCAAACATGGACTGCTTTGCCAGATACAGAGTCGCCACCTAAATATTTTTTATGGGGAAATTTAGGAAACCCTGACTCGGTGCCAAAGGCCACGTGTCCGTCATCACCAAAGTTGCCTCGGCTCGGGAACTTGGGTACGATTGGGGAAGGTCACTTCGTGAGCACCCCCGCTTGCCCGGTCAAAGACCGGCCTCTACTAATCATGATATCTTATTTTGAAAACCTTGTGTGTTCTTATTCCGGTTATTAGCCTAGATTTACTATGTGATGCGCACAGCATACAAGTATAGACTGGGTCGCCTGAATTGGAACGAAACATTTCATGTTTGTCTATTTGAAAATGGTTTGATGGTGCTACTCGCAAGTAGGCTAAGACGTGGATTTGCCACCCTCGGGTGGGCTTAGAAAACATGGTTTTGCCACTATCTAGTGGGCTTAAAACTACCAGTCAATGCATTGTCCCAATTCAAATAACCCAACCTTCACCCACAGGCATTCAGGCAGTTATATCACATAAGCAGTTAGCCTCATGGTAAGCATGCTATTCATGGCAACACTCACACGCATGCAAGGATGCTAAAGCATAAAAACTCACCGAGTACTCCAACCCAAAACAGAAACTCATTAGAAATCCATGCATGATCCTAGATACACAGAATTGCCTAATGCAACACATGCGAAAATGCAAACTATAGCAGGCTCGGCTATTCTAAACATGGCATATGGAATGCTACAGCTAACATGTATTCAACTTGGAATTGAAATACAAATGCAGTTAGTATGATGCGCCGAGCCCGGTGCATGCAAAACAGATGAATGATGCAAACATGCTGTCATACTGTATGCTAATTGAAATATGCCCTAATCTAACCATCATAAGCGGATAAATAAAAGGGAAGAAAGACGTGGGGTTGGAAGACATACATCACACACTCACCCACACTTATTACAATTATGCCCTCGCGCAGAGGGTCCGAATAAATATACAGTCCCGAATAAAAGAATATTACAGTCCAAATAATACAGTCCAAAATGTACAAATTCCTAATTAATTAACAAATTAACTAAGAAAATAAATAAAACTGGCATGCAAGCCAGGGACTGCCTTGATTCCGCTCCGGATGATGGAATGATGCATGTTTGGGCTGCTTTGCGCGGAAATCCACTGGAATGCCCCAATTTGCCTCTGTTTTGCAATGATTCTTGAAAAGCGCGCTAAGCCTCGGAAGACCACTGATTCTTGATTTTGCTGCAACAGAGAGCAGGAAAGGGGCATAGCAATGTATTTTCACAAATGTATACATGCCTCGATCCTCGTGCCACCAATCACGCATCTCGATGCATGATGGCCGAGGAGTCAAATTGCACAACTCGATATGAACTGAATGCACATGAAAACACAACAAAACCTAACTCCATCATGGACGATCCGGAGTGTCGGTGACTGGGGAATTGAGACACGCTCCGTCACTCGGAGTACGGAACGTACCTCGTTTCCCGTGCCCAGGCTAACTCCTATCCCGAACACGATGCAATATGCATGATATGCATGAAATGCAACTAAGATACAACCTAACATGCAAAAGGCTATGAAATGGCATACACGATGCACGAGGTAATATGGCATACACAATGCGCTAACATACATCCTAGCATACACAATGCTATGGAATGAAATGGCATACACAATGCAATATGGACTTACACCAACACAAGTGAACCTCAGTCACACTCACATAGGAGGCCATCAGATGAAAACAAGACAACTCGAAATGCGTGCACGCGTGCACGCAAACCGAGGACCGACCCTCAGGCACCGAAATGCCACTCTAATGAGACATGGCAAAGACATGGAATATGATATGCAACATGCAAAAATCAGTAGCAAAATGAGGGGGAAAACAGCCCCGAAACAAGGCGAAATGACACCCGATGCATGGAATCTCTCCCGAAATGCAAAACTAGTTACATGAAGTGGCTTATAGCTATACAAAGCATGCATAATTTGAACATGACATGAAAATACAGAAGCAAGGAAGCCCCGAGAAAAGCATTTTTACAGTACAAAGCATGGTCAAACAGCAAGCATAGATAGGGCTAAAATGACATACGAAAATGGCTCCGCAAGGGAGGCGATGAAGCAAGTGGTAGATGCCAAGCCCAAACATAAAAAAACCCTTCTTCAACACTGAAGAGGGACAAAAAATATGATGTTTTTCAGTAGATAACAAGCCCCAAAAACAGATACAAGTATGGCAAACAATTCATGCAAGAAATGGGCCAACGAAGGGGCAAAGAAGTAACTGATATAAGGGGGTCTCAAACAAGTGAGGGACCTTCAACAATGTTGAAGAGGGTCCCAAAATATGACATTTTACAGCAGATGATCAAGCCCAAATCAGTATGCAAATATGCTCAAAATGCCATGCAAAATTAAGGCCACAAGAGGGCTATAACACAAAGTATACCAAGGATGTCTCAAACAGTCCTAGACCCTTAATGAAACATGAAGAGGGGGTCATTTTAGGGCCATTTTCAGTTTGGACCAAAGCCCAAAATCAGAGACACAATAGCCTAATAAATCATGCAAAATAGGGGACCTAAGAGGGGTACAATGATAAGTGATACATGGAGGTCCCAAACAGTGTTGAGCCCTTCTTCAATGTTGAAGAAGGGCTCAAAATAAGCCTACTCACAGTTTATATCATGCCTCAAAACAGATTATATATAGGCCGAAAATATCATGCAAAATAATGGCATTCAAGAGGGTATTGAAGCAAGTGCAACATAGGGGGCTCAAACAGTGTTGAGCCCTTAATGAAACAAGAAAATGAGCTCAAAAAAGTGACCTTTTCAGTTTTGGTCGGAGCTCAAAACAGCAAGCAAAGAGGCCTAAGAAATGGAACAAAAAAAAGCACAAAAGAGGGGAAATATTACTTACCCTTGAAGACCAAACTTTGACAGTATTTTGGACCAAGAAGAAGAGCCCCTAGCCTCTGCAAATCAGCTGCAAAATTTTGGAATGGAGGAAGGAAGGAGGGTGCTATGGGTTGTAGTGTAAAAATGGTCCAAGAACAAAAAGGTTTTGAGGCTTGGAATCTAGAGAGAGAGATTCAATGTGAGAGGCTTATACAAAAATCTCTAACCCTAAAACACAGACCTGGGATGCTGTATATATAGGCAAAAGAGGCTGGAAAAGAGGGGGAAAAAAAGGGGGGGAAATATTTCAAGTTTCCCTCCAAAAATTGGCCTAGAGAGGGGTATAAAGGCAAGTGGTAGTTTCTGGTTCCAAACGGCCGAGAGACCTTCAACAAAGTTGAAGACGGGCTCAAAATAAGACACTTTGTAGTTTACGACCAAGTCCAACACAGCCCACAAGTACGCCTAAAATACCGTGCAAAATAGGCCTAAAAAGAGGTAAAGAGGCAAGTGACAGATGAAGATCTCAAACAATAAAAGGTCCTTAATCAAACATGAAAAGGACCTCAAAATATGACTATCTCAAGTTCAGGTCGGAGCCCAAAAATGCAAAATGAAGGTTCGGGAGCCGAAACACGCAATTTGGGGCCCCGAAAGTGGGCTGCTGGGCACCGGGAGTGGTGTTCGACCACGAAGTTGGTCTCTCGGACCACAGTGTCCCTCGAAAGGGAGTAAATGAGATGCATGCCAAAAACCGGAGCAGTCAGAGATGGTTAGGCGGTCCCGAACCGAGGCACACGGCCTGACGGCTCCGAAAACCGGGAACCGGGCTCCGAGATGGGCAAAATGGCCTACGGCCACTGAGAGATGATCTACGAGACCTCTCCCTCCCCTCAGGAAGAGAAAACAGAGAAAACAGAGAAAACCGAGCTTAGTTCGCAAACCGAGGCAAGGCACAAAAAAGTTCGGAAGTTCGGAGGTAAGGCTCACGGCCGAGACTCCGCAACCTCAGAACGAGCACAGTATACAACATCACCAAGCGCTCAATCGGTGACGTCTGAGTCTTAAGGTCGGTCAAAAATGGGGTGTCTACAGTAGTGATTTCATCAACTAACGGTTTAACAAATCTTTCCTGCTCTTGTTCAATTAAGCGTTGAAAAACCGAAAGAATTTCGTCCTCGCCGTTTTCATCAAAGTTTTGAAAGTTTGAGTTAATGCAATAAATCAAGGGCACAGAAAACTACTCAGAAACCACAGCTACTTGATTCTCATTAAGCACATCCAAATCGTCCGATTCCTCGGTTACAACAGACTCGAAAGAAAAAGAAAAAGACGACCTGGACAAGACTGTGGCATCCGGGTTATCATCCCCAGGATTACCAGACTCAGACTCAGTCGAGCTGGAACCTGATTCCGACTCACAAGACTCGGTGAAATCAGATTCCGGCTCACTACCTGACCCGGTGCTACTGGACAAAAATCCCTCTTCATATTGCCAAATGAGAGAGGGTGCGATAGATGCATCCAAAATAGTTGCTGCTAGGCCCGCAGCCATTTCATTCCCGATCACGCATACCGAGAAGTTATCCCCCAAGCACTTCTGGTCGATCAGAGGATTTGAAAGTAGACATGCCAGCGCTACCTCCATCTCAAGTTCGGTGTCCTCAGACTGCACTTTCTTGCTCTGCTCAGCCTCAGCCAATGGGTCCGTCTGCTCTTCAGCAACATCCTCCCCGGATAACTACAGATCAAAGAAGATCTGAAAACCTGGTACGCGCTTCCTCTCCGCGTTCAGCCACGGCTCTGGAAAGCCACAAAACGGAAAGTCCTCCCCCTCCTGGACGAAGCGTCCGTTTAGGGTACCCTGAATGGGCCTATGCATCAGCTCAAAAGGCTTTCTAGCCTGCTTTGCTCTGGCTCTCCCAGCCATTTCCTTCCCCTTCCTTATCCAATCTTCTTTGGTGGGCTGATAACCCAAACCAAAGGTATGGGGGTTGTGTGGCACTTCGGCCAATACTGTGACGCCCTTCCGGCCGCTCTTTCCCAATCCCATCTCGGGGATGTGTTGAAGCTTGTTCATGAGGTATACAGATTGAGCACTGACATATACTCCCTCATTAACAGCCATGGTGTTCTGCACAACCCGAGCCTCAGCTAAGGTAAAACCTGACATAAACACGTCCTCCATGCCGTGCTCAATTTCTAGGACTGGTGTAGATACCTCCGGAGGTGGATGGATCGATGAATTCCCGAAAACAATGGCTACTCCCTTTCCATAGGGGTATTTCACCATCTGATGCAGAGTGGACGAGACGACCTTCACCTGGTGCAACCACGGCCGCCCCAAAAGTAGAGTGAAGGTTGCCGAAACTTCTAAGACGTGGAAGTCTATCTCATGTTGTCCTGGCCCAACCTTGGTCTGGATTTTTACCGTCCCCATTACTTCTCTGCTCGTGTTGTCATACGCCCGAATCACCTGGGCTGTTGGTACAAAGTCGACGTTCTTTAAACTGATGGCATAGGCTGTCCTTGCCGGGCAGACGTTGATTGCGGACCCTGTGTCAACGAGTACCACAGGTATCCATTTATTTCTACACTCCACAGAGATGTAGAGTGGCCTATTATGGTTCGCACCCTCAGGTGGTAGTTCCTTATCACAGAAAGTCATCGTCGGGGTAGCTCCTTCCGGAAAGACTAGTCTAACTAGCTGCTCTGGTGTGGTATCTATGGAGAGTTTGGCCTTGTCCATAGCAGATAGAACAGCCTGTCTGTGCACTCGTGATGCCATAAGCAGTCCCCAGATAGAGATGTCTGCTTGTATCTTCTTCAGCTGCTTCAGTGCAGCTTCTTCTTCGATCTGCTTCTCTTTCTGCTTTTCAGTTTCCTTATCCTTCCCAGATGCCTCTGGTTGGTCCAGGTGCGGGGGCTTGAAATACCGCCCGCTTCTCATCATATGATCGACCTCACCAATATACCAGGTGTCGTCTGGCTGATGGTTTCCCCAATCTTCATCTGTGTGGGAAAGACATAAATCATCGTCCTCTCACCACATTCCATCGGCAGCTGACAGATACCTGTCCGGCTCTGGTATGATTATACTCGCAATACCTTCAGTCAACATACTCGCAGCATATTTTGTTCCCGTGCACCCAGCACTTCCGGTCCTCACGGGGGCTTTAGCTTTCCTGATCTTCTCAGAATCCCCAGATCTTTCTTGTTCCAACTGCGTCAGTACAGCTGGTTGTCCAATATTCCCTGCATTCACAATGCCCTGGTCCTGAGCGAAATTCTTCGTACCGGCGCTCTTCGACAATCCATTCTGACTTCCGGCCCTTCCGGCCACAACTGGTATCCTCGCCCCTGCCGGGCCCTGTTCTGGTTGGAACTCTTCCACAACAGCTGGTTAATCATCCAGCTATCTCATAGCCTCTGCCGATTCCTCATAATCAAACCAGTTGACTGTCGTGTCCCCTGGATCCTGGTCATTGAAAAACTGGAGGTTGGCAAAGTCCTCTTCCACAGCCGTCAAATCATCTGCCCCTTACTCAAATCCATCCCCCTGGATCACACACAGCTCTTCCTTTTCTGGCAATTCTATACCTGGCCTGCTGACAGAATGTACTCACTCGGATCATAGGCTTCCCCAGCGAAACTCCCAGATTGCTCAATCCCAGACTCGACAATTCCACTCTCCTCTGAAACCTGCCCTGTCCTATCTTCAATGGTCACCACCGTTGGCTCTGGTTGGGTTGTGGAGATGTCCAACATGCACAAAGAGTCAGTGCAGTTAGGAAGGAGCACCTCCGGCTTAGGTAGGTGGGATGGGGTGATATAGATACTAGGATCGTAAGACACGACCCCAGTTTGAATAAAGTTGATTCTGTTGGGAGGGGGTGCTTGGTTATGCGGTGGGAGAGGATTTGTCGTGACATTGGGTTTTTCGGGAGGCGCAATCACCTGTTTGTCAATAAGATCCTGGATCTCATGACGCAATCTAAAACAACGGTCAGTGTCGTGACCATGTTGTTGGTGATACGCGTAGTATTTTGCTGGGTCATGAGAGGGAGGGAGTGGATTTGGTAATGGCCTCGGCTCTAGGGGCTTCAAATGCCTTTTCCTGATTAGTACCCCTAGAGCCTTGGACAGGGGCATATATAAAGGTGTGAAGGTTCTTTGGCCTCTGGGTTGGTATTTGGTGGTCTGCGTGTTGCTCCCGGATGCACCGGAGAAAGGCGTGGCTGCCATGGGCCTTCGAAGGGGAGGGGGAATGGTGGTGACCATGCTCACCTTCGAAGCTCTTGCAGTTGTAGCGCCACTTGGGCCTGCATTGTTGTTGCGGTTAAAAGTCCTCCTGGGCTGTTCTCTATCTTGGTCAATCAGACCCTGTTTCATTGCATCTTCAATTTGTACCCCCATCTCGTGCAGATCTGAAAAAGTAGGGAAAGGGAGCACAATCATTTTTTGCATTAGTTTTGGCTGGAGATTGCGCACAATCATCCTGATTTGATCTTTGTCGGTAGGCCTCAGGGTCATCATTGAAGCCTTCGCCCTCCACCGAGTTACGAAATCTGAGAAACTCTCTTTAGGCTCCTGCCTTGTTATTTCGAGATCTCAGGTCGTAATCTCGATTTGGGTATTGTAAGAGTATTGTGCGACAAAGGCCTCGGCCATTTCATCCCAACTCCGCTTGACATCATCCTCTAACTTCGCGTACCAGATAGCGGCCACACCCGACAGGGTCCGGCCGAACAGTGAAAGCTTCTGCGGTCTGGTAAGGCCCATTGACCGTAGTATATCTGAGAAGAGTCGGAGGTGGACCATGGGATCCCCAGATCCGTCGAAGCGATCGATTTGCGGTATCTTGAATCTATCCGGCAGCGTCACAGCCACATCGGTATATCCGTCCTCGATATCCGGAATAGCCTTTACCCCTTGAGACTTTTTGAACAGCTTCTCGAGCTTGCTCAATTTCAATGTTGTTGGGTCTATTTCGAACTCGAAAGGAGAGTCCAGGTGGTTGATAGGCGTATGTGCCTTGGACAGTTGGGGTGGGAGCGGGGGCGGAGCTGGCCCTGTTGGAAGGTCTGTGTCCTCCTGGATGTTCTGGACATTTAGCAGAGTGTTTTGGATGTTTGGCAGGACATTCTGGACAGTTGGTGTTTGCTCAGGTAACGGGACCCCTGGTGGAGGAGGGACTGGATGTGAGGCGGATGCTCCGGCTTGCTGCTGGAGTCGGGTAATTAGCTCCGCCTGCTGGGCCATGATTGTGGCCTGCTGTTTAGAGAACTCTGCTTGGCAGACAGCGTCCTCCTGCATTTGCTTCATGCTCTCTTGGAGCTGGGGCATCATTTCTTCCATCCCGGCAATATTCTGCTGATCTTGCTGACTGACTGGTATATGTATCTCTATGGCAGAAACTGTGACCTCAATCCGAATGTTCACTGCTAGGGTAGACCACCGCTCTGGTAACCTCTGCTCAGACACACTGCGCTTTCTTGGCCTCCGTCTGACAACCGGGGGTAGAGAGTGAAACACTGGTTGTCCGTCAACCAGATCCTCAAATCGATTGAGCCGACGACCTCTTGTCCAGAGTGCTTGGGGAATATCTGCTTGGTCTGAAGCAATTGTGCTAAAACTGCCCCCTAGCAAAAAGATAAATAAAGCAATAAGGAAATAAATAACCAGACAAATGGACAGCATAACAGGTTAAAATAAACATGGAACACACAGTTGGGCGTAACAACACACAGTCGGTAAGCTGAATACACACTATCCTCCAACACAGATCATTATCCCTGAATCACTGTCCCCGAAAACTGAATCTGATACCCGCAGATAACTGATTCCCAAAATAACTGAACTGATGCCCACAGGCCTGATGCTCAAACTCGCAAACTGATACATGCATTCCTGTAGAGACGCACTCTAAAAGCACATAACAGATAAGTGAGAGCCAAAACACCCCTATGTTGGGGTAGGGTTTCCCTATCCTATTTTGTCAAGAGCTAGGGTTTCACTACGCACGCAACGGCTTCAAACAACCTAAAATCGGGTAAGCAACCTGTCCTAGCTTGGAATGGTCACTATGGATTTCGATATGAACTAGGTTGAATGGTCAAAAGGGTGCCCCGGTAAAACCGGGGTTTGTGTTTCCATACTGGCAGAGCCCGTAACCGGTAAGCTTTATGGCACGCAGCCTCTGGCAAACCGCTCAGGAATAGCAGATGGCAAACACGGTGTCCTAGGTGCACCAATGCAAATGCAATGCAAAGAGACACATAAGTGTAGTCAAAACAAGATGTCATGAGTTCGAGTCA
The DNA here is from genome assembly GCA_036172215.1 of Camellia granthamiana. Lineage (NCBI taxonomy): Eukaryota > Viridiplantae > Streptophyta > Magnoliopsida > Ericales > Theaceae > Camellia > Camellia granthamiana. The sequence continues at coordinate 10,637 of JAXFYN010000547.1, forward strand.
AGTTCTCTAAATCCCCAGCAGAGTCGCCAGAAACTGTAGACGTCCCCGAACGTCCTCGGGAGGATGAATCCCTGTTCTGTTCATTTTGGGCTCACTACAGTTCAGACTCAAATTGTCACGGTTCTTAATATGAACCAAAGAGTCCAAATCCGGCAAATCGTTTTGAGAAAACAGATTTTTGAAAGAAGTGCCAAACATGGACTGCTTTGCCAGATACAGAGTCGCCACCTAAATATTTTATTTTGGGAAATTTAGGAAACCCTGACTCGTTGCCTAAGGCCACGTGTCCGTCATCACCAAAGTTGCCTCGGCTCGGGAACTTGGGTACGATTGGGGAAGGTCACTTCGTGAGCACCTCCGCTCGCCCGATCAAAGATCGGCCTCTACTAACCATGATATCTAGTTTTGAAAACATTATGCGTTCTTATTCCGGTTATTAGCCTAGATTTACTATGTGATACGCACAGCATACAAGTATAGACTGGGTCGCCTGAATTAGAACGAAACATTTCATGTTTGTTTTGAAAATGGTTTGCTACTCGCAAGTAGGCTTAAAATGTAGATTTTGCCACCCTCGGGTGGACTTAGAAAAGATGGTTTTGCCACTATCTAGTGGGCTTAAAACTCACAGTGAATGAATTGTTCCAATCCAAATAACCCAACCTTCACCCACAGGCATTCAGGCAGTTATATCACATAAGCACATAGCCTCATGGTAAGCATGCTATCATGGCAGTCACTCACACGCATGCAAGGATGCCAAAGCATAACCACTTACTGAGTACTCCAAGCCAAAGAAAGAAGCAAATTAGAAATCAATGCATGATCCTAACTGTAGACACCCCATTTTTGACCGACCTTAAGACTCAGACGTCACCGATTGAGCGCTCGATGATGTTGCATATTGCGCTCATTCAGAAGTCTCAGAGTCGCGGCCGTGCGCCCTACCTTCGGACTTCCGAACCCTCTTCTGTGCCTTGGCTCGGTTTGCGAACCAGACTCGGTTTTCTCTGTTTTCTTTCCTGAGGGGAGGGAGAGGTCCCCTAGACTATCTCTCAGTGGCCGTGGGCTACATTTCATGGTCGTAGGCCATTTTGCCCATTTCGGAGCCCGGTTCCCGGTTTTCGGAGCCGTCAGGCCGTGTGCCTCGGCTCGGGACCGCCCAACCATCTCCGATTTCTCCGGTTTTTGGCATACATCTCATTTACTCCATACCGAGGGACACTGGGGTCTCAGATACCCACTTCGTGGCCGAACGCCACTTTCGGTGCTTACCGCCTATTTTCGGGACCCCGAACTACGTGATTTGGGCCCCGAGCATTCATTTTGCACCGGTTTCTGTTCAATTCTGACAAGTGCCTTTGTTTTATCATACCGAGGGACACTGGGGTCTCAGATACCCACTTCGTGGCCGAACGCCACTTTCGATGCTTACAGCCCATTTTCGGGACCCCGAACTGCGTGATTTGGGCCCCGAGCATTCATTTTGCATTAGTTTTTGTTCAATTTTGGCAGGTACCTCTGTTTTAGCACCAGGAAGATCACTGGAAGGTGGGAGGACAGCAATTGTCTCAGAAAACCAGTTTCGCTCCTCCGGCGTCCGTTTTGCTCACTTCCGGGCTAATGTTGAACACCCTAGGGATATTTTCTTCGAGCCGAGACTACATATTTGTGATGAGGGGACATGGGAGGACCCTAAAAAGTGGTGGTCGGCCAATAATTGTTATTTTCATTTTTGAGCCTCTCTTTCAAGTTGAATGTTGTGCCTCCTGTTTCAGAGTTGCCAAATTCCAACCATGGGGTCTTGTTCTACACACCTGGGAGGACACCAAAATATGGTGGCCGGCCATTAATTGTTCAATTCATTTTTGGCCATGGCCGGCCGGCCATGGGGAGTGGCTGGCCGACCAGTGGGGTGGCCGGCCGGCCATCTTCAAGAAAAGCACCTGGCCGGCCTGCTTCCTGCTTTTGACCACATTACAGCTGTCCAGCTGTTTTTTCCAAATATCTTTTGCCTCCGAGGGATATTTTGGGAGGGAAAGCTTGGATGCATTTCCCTCCCTTTTACACCCCTTTCTTTCCCATTTAAGGGGCTGACCTCCTTCTTTGTTAGGGTTAGCAAATTTCTTCTCAAGACTTCATCTCCCATTGCCTCCATTTCCCTCTCCAAAAGCTCCAAAAAACCTTCAAGTTTCTAGCCCACTTGTTCATCAACCCTAAGCTTCACCATTACCACCTCCATTCCAGCAGCAAAGGAGGATTTTTCAGAGGCTAAGAAGCAACAAATTGAAGCCAAGAAGTAACAAAAGCTTGATCTTCAAGGGTAAGTCACTATTTCCCCATTTTGAGCACATTTTTGCATCAATTCTTTACCCTACTTGCTCTCTGTTTTGGGCTCCAAACCCTACTGATTTTAGGCTTATTTTGAGCCCCTCTACAACATTGTAGAAGGGCTCAACCTTGTTTGGCACCTCTATGATGCACCTCTTTCAATATCACTCTTTGTGCCAATATTTTGCATGCTTTGTTTAGATTATGAGTGATCCATTTTCGAGCCTGATATAAACTGTGAGTGGGCTTATTTTGAGCCCCTCTTCAACATTGAAGAAGGGCTCAACCATGTTTGGTGGTTCTATCATGCACTTGTTTTGTAATTCTTCCAATTTACCGTAAAATTGCATGGTTTCTTTAGCCTATTTGAAGTCTGATTTTGAGCATTCCATTAACTGAGATTGAGCTTATTTTAGATCCCTCTACAACATTGTAGAAGGGATCAATCTTGTTTGGGGCCTCCATGCATGGCCTCTCTTTGTACCTCTCTTTGGCCCCATTTTGCATCCCTTTTTTAAGCTTATCTGGCTTCTGATTTCAGTCTTCATCAGGCCTGAAAAGAGCCTTATTTTTACCTTCTTGTCATGTTTTGTTAAGGGTCTTATGCTATTTGGTGAATACTTCTGGTACTTCATGTTATACCCTCTTATACCCCCTTATTTTTGCATGCCTTGCTAGCTCATCGTGCTTCTATTTTTGAGCCTTCATCAGGCTTGGAAAGAGTCTTAAAATAACTCATTCTTCATGTTTTGTTGAGGGTCTTAGGCTGTTTGGTGAATTCTTGATATACCTACCTTTATAGCCCTCTTTTGGCCCATATTTTGCATGCTATGTTTGCTATATTTGTATACTGTTTTGAGGGTTTCCATAAGCTGTAAATGTTCATATTTTTGGACCCTCTTCACTGTTGTAGAACTGTATTTTTCAGTTTGGCCATTGTATATAGCACTTGCTTCATAATCCTCCATTTTTTCCCCATTTTTGCATGCTGTTTTTGCCATACTTGTGTTTGTCGTTTGGCCATTCTTTGTACTGGAAAAATGCTAGTTTAGGGACTGCCTAGCATATTTCTTTACACTTCATGCCCATTTTCTGCATATTTGGCATAGCTGCAAGTCATTTCGGGCGCATAGCATAGTATTTCGGGCATTGGGTGTAATTTTGCTATAATTCGGGGGGTTATTTTGCATCATTTCGGCTGCTGAAATTCGCATTTTCCGTGTGCCATATGCCATGTCTAATTTCATGTCATTTCATGCCTTTATGCCATGCCTCGGTTTGCGTGCCCGCAGGCACGCATTTCGAGGCACTCCATTTTCATCTATTGGCCTCCTATGTGAGTGTGGCTGAGGCTCACTCATGTTGGTATAAGCCCATATTGCACTGTTCATGCCATCACCTCGGTTTGCGTGCCCGTGTGCACGCATTTCGAGACGTCTCATTTTAGTCTCATCGCATTCCGTATGCCACTTTCTCGGTTTGCGTGCCCGTGGGCACGCATTTCGAGACATCTCATTTTAGTCCCATTGTATATCATATTTCATGTCATTTCATGCCTTTATGCCATTGCCTCGGTTCGCGTGCCCGTGTGCACGCATTTCGAAGCACTTCATTTTTATCTCTCGGCATCCTGTGTGAGTGTGGCTGAGGCTCTCTCATGTTAGTGTAAGCCCAATTTGCATTGCGTACGCTGTTTCATGCTTTAGGATCATCGCCTCGGTTTGCGTGCCCGTGTGCACGCATTTCGAGGCACTTCACTTTTCATCTATTGGCCTCCTGTGTGAGTGTGGCTGAGGCTCACTCATGTTGGTATAAGCCCATATTGCATCACATATCTCATTTTAGTCTCATTGCATTCCGTATGCCATCGCCTCGGTTTGCGTGCCCGTGTGCACGCATTTCGAGGCATCTCATTTTCATCCGCATTGTGCATACTGGATTATATTTTAGTTGCATTCATGCACATCATGCATATTGCATTGTGTTCGGGATAGGAGTTAGCCCGGGCACGGGAAACGAGGCACGTTTCGCACCCCGAGTGACGGAACGGGTCTCAATTCCCAAGTCACCGACACTCCGGATTACCCATGATGGAGTTAGGTTTTGTTGTAGCATTCATATGCATTCATCCTATATTGAGTTGTGCAATCCGGCTCCTCGGCCATCATGCATCGATATGCGCGATTGGTGGCATGAGGATCGAGGCATGCATATATTTGTGAAATACATTGCTATGCCCCTTTCCTGCTCTCTGTTGCAGCAAAATGAAGAATCAGCAACTTTTCGGAGCTCGGCACGCATTTCGAGGAATATTGCAAACAGAGGCTAATCGGGGCATCCCAGTGGATTTTAGCGCCAAAGCAGCCCGGCATGCATCATTCATCAGAATCAAGGCAGCCCCTGGCTTGCATGCCAGTTTTACAATTTTTCTTAGTTAATTTGTTAATTAATTAGGAATCTGTATTATTTTGGACTGTACTATTCTTTCATTTGGGACTGTATTATTTTATTCGGACCCTCTGCGCGAGGACATAATTGTAATAAGTGTGGGTGTGTGTGATGTATGTCTTCCAACCCCCACTTCTTTCTCCCCTTTTATTTACTCGCTTACGATGGTTAGATATAGGGCATATTTCAATTAGCATACCGTATGACAGCATGTTTGCATCATTCATCTGTTTTGCAATGCACCGGGCTCGGCGCATCATACAAACTGCATCGTATTTCAATTCCAAATTGAATACATGTTAGTTGTAGCATTTCACATACCATGTTTAGAATAGCCGAGCCTGCTATAGTTGCATTTTGCATGTGTTGCATTAGGCATTTTAGCATATTTAGGATTCATTGCATGATTAATGAGCTTTTGTTTTGGCTTGGAGTACTCGGTGAGTTTTATGCTTTAGCATCCTTGCATGCGTGTGAGTGACTGCCATGATAGCATGCTTACCATGAAGCTATGTGCTTATGTGATATAACTGCCTTGAATGCCTGTGGGTGGAGGTTGAGTTATTTGAATTGGGACAATGCATTGACTGTTTGTTTTAAGCCCACTAGATAGTGGCAACATCACTATTTTCTAAGCCCACCTGAGGGTGGCAAATCCGCATTTTAGCCTACTTGCGGGTAGCACCATCACACCATTTTCAAACAAACAAACATGAAATGTTTTGTTCCAATTCAGACGGCCCAGTCTATACTTGTTTGCTGCGAGCATCACATAGTAACCTAGGCTAATAACCGGAATAAGAGCATACAATGTTTTCAAAAGCAGATATCATGGTTAGTAGAGGCCGGTCTTTGACCGGGCGAGCGGGGGTGCTCACGATGTGACCTTCCCCAATCGTACCCAAGTTCCCGAGCCAACTTTGGTGATGACGGACACGTGGCCTTTGGCACCGAGTTAGGGTTTCCTAAATTTCCCATTTAAAAAATATTTAGGTGGCGACTCTGTTATCTGGCAAAGCAGTCAATGTTTGGCACTTCTTTCAAAAATCTGTTTTTTTTCTCAAAACGATTTGCCGGATTTGGACTCTTTGGTTCAAGATTAAGAACCGTGACATTTGAGTCCTTCGAACTGTAGTGACCCAATATCGAACCAGAACGGGGGAGGGGGGACTCGCACTCCTTTTCCCCGGGATGCGTTCGGGGACGTCTACAAGGCACTTTTTTGTTTTTTGTATAATTATTTATTTTTGGTGCTCCATAAAAAGTCTATTTATTTAAATTTCTGTATGAATTTATTTATTGACTGGATTGGTTCTCTATTTATGTCATTTATGGATCTCCGTATTCATTTATTTGTGTTGTAATTTTGTGGTCATTTTCTGTGGGGCAAAAATCAGTGGGCCGAGCATATGGTGATTTGAGGTGAAAAAACTCAAATTGCTTTAGAATAAATGTGTGGCAAAAATTAGTAGGGCGGGCAGATAGTGATTTGAGGTGAAAAACTCAAATTGCTTTAGGTTTCAAACTGTTGGATTAAATTTTTTAAATCTGTTTTATAATTGAGAATACAAAAATTAATTTGACAAAAATAAACACTAATTTTTAAAAAAATGAAAAAAATAATAATTTAGTTCCAAGGAAGGAAAAAGAAAAAAAGAAATTGATGGGTTTTTTTTACCAGATTAATATTAATTTTTTTGAAGAAAAAAAAAAGGATAATATCTTTTGAAATCTTAACCAAACATTCAAAATTTGATATAACTAAAAGCATAACTTGGCATCCCTAAAAATTGACATCACTAAGAATATCAACTATGTGACGAAATTTGTCCAGACATTAAATTTTGTGAAACAAATCTATATTGTAGAAAATTATTCATAAAAATGTTTGATTTCAATTCAATTATATTTTTGCCACACATTTATTAGTGGTTATTACTTCCAAAAGTGTGTACCATTAATTTTTTTATTTAGATTTGTTTACTTACTTTATTTTAACTAAAATGTCTGATGCAATAGTTAGGTTATTTGATATGTCTCACGTAAATCAGAAGCAAATGAAACTTGGTTGCTTATATGGAAGCATGCAAACTAGAAATTGTACAAACTTGGGGAATGTACTACCATTCACATGGTAGTGTCATGTTGTGCATCTTTGGGTAATCACATGGCCACTGTATGAAATATGGTAGTTGAAGATGTCTAACAAGTGCTATATATGATGGAGTTGATCAACCCATGTTGCGAATGCGAACTACAGCTTGTAATTTTTCTTTCATATAATTTAAAACGTCTATGGATCCGCAAGAGGGTACTAGCTCGGGACTCATACGCAGCGGCCAAATAAATGCTTGGATACGAGAGACAATCGGAGAAATGAAATCGACGACATCAATGATTTTGGTGGAAATTGATAGCGTTGCCAATGAGTACGTGTATGTTGACAGGACTTCATTTCACACATCATCATTGATTGGTTGCTTATGGATGCAGGAGATGCTTCGAGGTTGAAATGAAGTATTTCAGCGAAATTTTCGAATGTCACAGGATGTGTTCTTAATGTTGTGCAAGACATTAGTTGAGAATTGCGGCCTCCCAGTACCGCAGCGTCCCCATGGTGTAGACGTAGTTGAGAGTGTCGGCATGTTCATATTCATGTTGCAAGGCTTCCCGAGTTGGGATATAGAAGACTGTTTCCAACACTTGGGAGAAACAGTATGGCGCCATGTAATGCGATTTCTTAAAGCGATGAAGTTGTTCACGATTGCACATTGTCAACCGACAAGGTCACAACACAGTAAACATCCGTACTTAGAGTCCCGACGAAAATATTTTCCATTCAGAGTGAGTGGAATAATTTTTCGCACATTTAATTATGAATAGTAACCACATTCAGAAAATAAGGGAGAACATTTTTCAAGTTAAAGCATTTCTCCTTTACATTTACGCAATTGCTTTGTGTGCATATGCAAGACTATATTAGCGCGCTTGACGGCACACATGTGGAGGCACATCTCCCGCCGCAAGAGGCAGTGCCATATCTTGGCCGTAAAGGACGGTACACGCAAAACATACTCGCAGTGTGTGATTTCGACTTGTGTTTTACTTTTATATCTTGCGGATTGGAGGGTAGTATGCACGACGATAGCGTTTTTAACGAAGTAATACAGGACCCGGCCAAACAATTCCCCATGCCAGAGAAAGGTTAGATGAATAAAAACTGGTCAATTTTTTGTATTACTTGTGTACATTTAATATTTGCAATGATGTTACTTACTAATGCAAAATTATCAAATTACAAGAAGGAAATATTACCTTGTTGATACGGGGTACAAGAACCAAAAAGGCTTTTTGGCACCGTTTAAGGGATGCCGTTACCACCAAGAATAGTTTCACATAACTGGACGGCCAAGAAATGCAAAAAAAGTTTTGAACACGGTGCACTCCTCCTTACGAAGTGTAATTGAACGTACGTTCGGAGTATGGAAAGCGCGATGGGAATTCCTACATAACATGCCGCGATATGATTTTGGCAAAGTGCAGATGCCATTGGTCAGGGCTTCAATGGCATTACATAATTTTATACGCCACAACTCCAACGACGATGAAGCGTTCAACAAAGTTGCGAATGCAGAGAATTTTACTTTCAACGGCATGCCAAATGTTGTGGGTGTTGGTGACAACGATGATGGTGAACTAGAGGGCGATGATAATGTACATATAAACGAAGTGAGGAAATCAATATGGAATGAATTAGTGCGACATCAGCGTGAACTTGGGCTGTAATCCTGTTCGGTTTGTATTAGTTGATGGTAAATGAAATGAATGTGTCAAACTATTGAAAGTGTTAAAAAAAAATGTACTTTTGTGTTTGTAAACTACAGGTTGTGAAAGGCGTTTAGCAGCTTCTAATGTGGAAATGAATTAATGTAAGAGCGCAATTTCTAAGCAAAAAACAATAAATTTAATATGCCATTAAATAATTTAATAATTTTACTCATGGAATAATAATAAAAAAAATTCATAATTAAATAATTTGCATTGCATAACATTGAAAAATTGTAATATTACATTAAAAAAAAGTGTTCAAATACACAAGGGCAAAATCGTAAATTTCATAAGTTGGCTAAGGGTATTTTGGTCATTTTAAAGTGATTTGACACCATAAACAAATATTAAACCAAAAAGCAAAAAGTCAACTTTTTACCAACTTCCCAAATCACTTTCTAAAAAAGCCAAAAAGCTTGGTAAAAAATCAAAAGCCAGCTTTTTATCAACTTCCAAAAACACCCCTTAATAAGAATTAAGTCCACCTATAGTTTATCCAAAAAATTAAACCATTCCATAATTAAATTCAATTACACATCATATTTTTTAAATAAATATATTAACATCATTATAATTTGAAAGATTTTATGTATAAATTGAAAATTTTCTTAAATAAATTCAATCACATATCACCACAAATATGAGTTTCAATAAAAATAAATATAAAGTTTAGATCCCAACAAAAATATATATTTTAATGTATTATTAATAATTAATTAATTTAATAACAAACTAGGTTGAAAGTATAAATCCAAAACTCAACCCATTGATATTTCGGACTGAAAATGTAAGCCTAACCCAGTCCTATGGGTTAAAACAACCTTTCCAAGCCCTAGAAAAATAAGGTTGGATCGGGCGAGCTAGGCGGGCCGATGAGCCGATATCTATCCCTAGTTATTGCTGAAAGCGTACTATGGTTTTTTTAGACTTCCTTATGGAAGTTTAATAAAATAAAAGACTCTTGCTCTTAGTACCCATTTATTATTTTTGATTCTTTAGTTTTTGATTTTTTTTTATTATAATAATAACCGTAAATGAAATTACTAAATAGAATGAACTAATTCTGAGATCCCAAACAGCATTAAAAGATCAAAAAAATCATAAATAAAAATATAGAGGAAATTACTTAAGAAAAATGTTTGAGATTCTAAAAATTTTACTAAAATTTTTATCAAATGTCTCATATGAGTGTGAGACTTACATCCATGTGAGACATTTAGTAAAAATTTTGATATTTCACCTATCTTTTCCCTTTGCCTTTTCAAATCCCTTCTCAAATCTATCAACCAAACACATTTTGGACTATCCCATGTCACAATTAAGTCTACACACCCACTATATCATGAGATAGAGTTTGTGAAAGCACGTACCTCTATCACTTCCATCTATCTTCCTCAATTTCCACCCTCAAAACTTTTAGAACCCTCCAGCAATAATATTCCGACAACAACGGTAGCAACCATTCGATTACACACTTCTCCTACAATGGCAATAAGTGAAAGTTTTTTCGACAACCACACAAGAAGAGTACAACAATGTAAATTTAAAGGAGGTTTATAACTTTGACGGTGTTCTCAACTCGGATGAGGTTGGTTTTGTAAGAATAAGTTTCTTGAAAAACACAATAAAATGTGAAAATTGTTCATATTTTTTTGGGTACAACAAAAACTATCTTTTGCTATGAAAACTAGTGATGAAAATAAATTTCGTCACTTAACATAACTCTTCTAGTGAAGAAAACAAAACTATGTGGCCAAACATATCATTTTCAGCCAGGAAATGAGATTTTGTCACCAAACGTACCTTTTCAAGTGAGGAAACTGTTGGAAAATTGGCTTATATAAGGCATATTTTGGACCGACTTTGAGCCCAAAATAGAGTGGGCCCCAAACGTCTTTTGGGATGGGTCCGAAGAGGTGACGTGTTCCTTGCCGCGTGGCAAGTCACACGGTGAAGACGGAATGTCAAAACCATTTATGAGTGAATGGGAAGTTGACGTCGTTTTCGGGTTTAACATTAATTTTTTAGATAAAAATTCTTTTGAATTTTTTCAATAAAAAAATTATTGTGGGAATTTAATTTAATTCTAAATTCAAATTTTGGGTTCCTAAGTGGTTTCTTAAAAGTGTTTTGTCTCTAACGGATTCTTTTTTGCATTGTTTAAATGATTTCAAATCAGGTGGCACCTGTTGAACCATTGTTTATACCTATTCGGGTCTATTGATTTTGCCTATAAATACACATAAATCCAGCATTGAAGCCCCCCCAAAATTGAGTCTTTGTGATCCAATTCTAATCCGGAAAAAAACAGTCTCATATTTTGTCTTTTTGCTGTCCAAATTACTTTTAGTGCATTATTCTTAATTTTAGATTTAAGAATAAGGCCAAGTTTGGCATCTTCCAAAAAATTCAAAAAGTCAAAAAGTCACTATCCTATTTAAGTCACATCATCTTATTTAAGTCACATCACCTCTCTAACACATCACTTCAAACCCAACCCAAATCCAACCCATATTTCATAAAAAGTCAAAAAGTACACTTATTTAGTCTTCCCAAACTTGGCCTAAATATTCAGAGAGTTAGAACACAGGCTTGGTTCGCCGAACAAATTTATTTGAAGTGCTTCTATAAATTTGTGAAGATCATTGTATCTTGGGAGATAGACGCCATTCGACCGTAAGCACCGTAGCGGGGCGAATCTGTCTTAAGGACAGAGTGTCACACACTCGATTTGGTCTTAATTTTAATTCGGTTCGATAAATAAATCTAGTATGTTATTTATTTATTTTGTTTGAATTTATTTCAAGTTTTTTTTATTTACACAGAAGATTGTTCCAATAATCTTCAGACAGATTCGAATTATTCTGTTTATAGAATTTTTCATTTGTTTCCCTTTTTTCTTTCTTCGTTTATAGAAAATTATTTTCTGTGAATTTACAAAATAATATTCTGGTTGGAAAAACAAATAGTGATTATATACTATTTGACAGATAGTAGTAATATACTGTCTCTTTTCTTTGACAACTAGTAGTACGATACTGGTGTCATTAACAATTCAGAATATATTTTTGTGGAATTTTTTCAGAAATTAATTTTGGGTTTTAGAAATTATTTTCTGAGTTTTCATTAATTAAAATTCTGTTTTCAGTATTTTAATTATTGAAGTGTTACTGAAATTAATTTTCTGTGTGGAATTAATTTGGTTAAATAAAATTTTATTTTATTTCCAAATTAATTCAAAAATAAAAGTTATATTCTTATTTCTTTTATTTTACAGAATTTAATTTTCTGTGTGGAATTATTTTGGTTAAATAAAATTTTATTTTAATTCCAAATTAATTGAAAAATAAAAGTTATATTCTTATTTCTTTTATTTTACAGAATTTAATTTTCTGTGTGGAATTATTTTGGTTAAATAAAATTTTATTTTATTTCCAAGTTAATTGAAAAAATAAAAGTTATAGTTTTTATTTCTTTTATTTTACAGAATTTAATTTTCTGTGTGGAATTATTTTGTTTAAATAAAATTTTATTTTATTTTCAAATTAATTGGGAAAATAAAAGTTACATTCTTGTTTCTTTTATTTTTACAGAATTTAATTCTGTGAATTTGGTTTAATTTTCTGTGTAGTGTATATTCTAATTATAATTTTGTTTTATAAATTAGAATTGATGGCTACTGAAACTAATGCCCAAACAAGTACTGTTGTGGTGGCTGCAATTGCACCAAACCCCTCTCCTGTGATGACAGTACCGGTAAATCACGGTGAAAAGCCAGAGAAGTTCTCAGGAACTGACTTTAAAAGATGGCAACAGAATATGTTGTTCTATCTTACAACTCTGAACCTGGCTCGTTTTCTCTGTGAAGATGCTCCTATCCTGAAAGAGAATGAAACCGACCGGCAAGTGGTTGCTGCGGTTGATGCTTGGAAACATGCCGATTTCCTTTGCCGGAATTATGTCTTGAACGGACTTGACAACACATTATACAACGTCTACAGTCCAATCAAGACAGCAAAGGAACTTTGGGAATCGTTGGAGAAAAAGTACAAAACAGAAGATGTCGGCTCAAAAAAATTTGTGGTTGGCAGATTCTTGGATTTTGTAATGGTTGATTCAAAAATTGTGATCAGCCAAGCTCAAGATTTCCAACTCATTCTGCATGACATTCACGCAGAAGGCATGTCTCTCAATGAATCATTCCAAGTTGCAGCCTTAATTGAAAAATTACCAAAAGGCTAGAAGGAATTCAAGAACTACCTTAAACACAAGCGCAAAGAAATTTCTATGGACGAGTTAATTGTGCGTTTAAGGATTGAAGAGGACAACCGCAATTCTGAAAAGCGGGCAGGTAAGAATCCTATGGAGTCTAAGGCAAATGTGGTGGAACATGCTTTAAAAACCAAGAAACGTAAGTCTTCTAGAGAAAGTTCATCACAAGGCTCTAAAGGGGGGGGAAATAAAAAGTACAAGTTTAATGGCAAATGTTACATCTGTGACAAAGAGGGACATCGGGCCAAAGATTGTCGTAGCAAAGGCAAAAGCAAAAGCAAAAGAAGAACAAGCAAGAAGCCTGCTCAAGCTCATATGACCGAAGTGGACAATATTTCTAATGGTGTCGATGACATCAATCTTTCTGCAGTTGTTTCCGAGGCTAATCTTGTTGGAAATCCTAAAGAATAGTGGGTGGACACTGGTGCTACTCGTCATATTTGTGCCGACAAAAAGATGTTCACATCTTATTCTTCAGTGGACAATGGTGAACAACTTTTTATGGGCAACTCCTCAACTTCCAAAGTTGAAGGACAAGGAAAGATTGTACTCAAGATGACATCTGGAAAGGAACTTACTCTCAACAATGTGCTGCATGTACCGGACATTCGCAAAAATCTTGTTTCCGGATCTTTGTTGAGTAAGAATGGGTTTAGGCTAGTATTTTAGAGTGATAAATTTGTACTTACTAAGAATGGGATGTATGTAGGAAAAGGTTACATGTCTGATGGCCTTTTCAAGTTAAATGTAATGACCGTTGTACCCTCAGTTGTTAATAATACTACATCTTCTTCTTACTTGCTTGAGTCTTCAAATTTATGGCATGGTAGACTAGGACATGTTAATTATGGATCTTTGCGTAGATTAATTAATGTGGAATGTTTACCTAAATTTGACATTGATTCAAATCATAAATGTGAAATTTGTATTGAGGCAAAATTATCTAAAACTCTTTTTCATTCAATTGAAAGAAGTACGGAACCACTTGAATTAATTCATAGTGACATTTGTGATTTTAAATCAATTCAAACTAGAGGTGGGAAAAAATATTTTATCACTTTTATAGATGACTGTACTAGATATAGTTAAGTTTATTTAATTCGAACCAATGATGAAGCTTTGGAAACTTTCATTCAATATAAGAATGAAGTTGAAAATCAACTTGGTAAAAAAATCAAGAAAATAAGAAGTGATAGAGGTGGAGAATATGAATCACCTTTTGGTGAGTTTTGTAAAGAACATGGAATAATTCATCAAACCACCGCTCCTTACTCACCTCAGCAAAATGGTATTGCTGAAAGAAAAAATAGGACTTTAAAAGAAATGATGAATGCCATGTTAATAAGTTCTGGATTACCTCAGAACTTGTGGAGGGAAACAATACTTTCTGCAAATTATATTTTAAATAAAGTACCCCGAAAGAAAGTGAATCAAACACCTTATGAATTAGGGCATGGAAGAGTACTATCCTACAAATACTTAAAAGTGTGGGGGTGTTTGGCTAAAGTGGCTATTCCTAGTCCTAAAAAGACTAAGATAGGTCCTAAGACCATTGATTGCATTTTCATTGGTTATGCTAAGAATAGTAGTGCATATCGGTTTTTGATTCATAAATCAGAACATTCCGAAATGCATGTAAATACTATTATTGAGTCTCGGAATGCATCATTCTTTGAACATGTATTTCCAAATAAGACTGGAGAAGAGACTAGTAATAATAAGAAATCTTTTGATGCTATTAGTAGTAATGATCAAGAACATGATCAAGAGCAAAAGTTAGACCAAAATGAGGAAGAAGAACCTAGGCATAGTAAACGTGTTAGAACCTCAAAATCTTTTGGTCCAGATTTTCTAACTTTTTTGTTAGAAAATGAGCCTTTAACTTTTAAAGAGGCTATGTCCAGTCCTGAAGCTCCTTTATGGAAAGACGCTGTCAACAGTGAAGTTGAATCCATCTTGCAGAATCACACTTGGGAATTAGTGGACTTGCCACCAGGTTGTAAACCTCTTGGGTACAAGTGGATTTTCAAAAGGAAAATGAAAGCGGATGGATCAATTGACAAATACAAGGCAAGATTTGTGGTCAAAGGTTTTAGACAAAAAGAAGGTCTTGATTACTTTGACACATACTCACCGGTTACTAGAATAACATCCATTAGAATGCTAATTGCCATTGCATCTCTACATAATCTAGAAATTCATCAAATGGATGTGAAAACCGCTTTCTTAAATGGTGAGTTAAATAAAGAAATTTACATGGAACAACCAGAAGGGTTTTCTGTTCCAGGAAAAGAAAAGAAAGTGTGTAAATTGGTTAAATCATTATATGGTTTAAAATAAGCGCCAAAGCAGTGGCATGAGAAATTTGACAAAGCAATGATGTCAAATGGTTTTAAAATTAATGAGTGTGACAAATGTGTTTATATTAAAAACACAGATAAAGGTTATGTCATTGTATGTCTTTATGTAGATGATATGCTCATCATTGGTAGTAATAATGACATGATTAAAACTACCAAGAAAATGTTGAATAAACATTTTGACATGAAGGACATGGGCATTGCTGATGTAATTCTTGGTATGAAAATTACCAAAACATCAGAAGGATATGCTTTGTCACAATCTCATTACATTGAGAAAATACTTGACAAATTCAGCAAAGATGATGATCATCTTGCTAGAACACCTGTAGATGTTAATTTGTATCTTTCTAAAAATATACAGGAAAGTATTTCTCAAATAGAGTATGCCCAAATTATTGGAAGCTTAATGTACTTGATGAATTGCACTCGCCCAGATATAGCTTATGCAGTAAGTAAATTAAGCAGATATACGAGTAATCCGGGAGTAGAATACTGGAAAGCAATTATAAGGGTTCTAAGATATCTCCGATTTACTCGTAACATTGGGCTTCATTATACTAGATATCCAGCAGTACTTGAAGGATACTGTGATGCAAATTGGATATCGGATACAAGAGACTCAAAGTCCACTAGTGGGTATGTCTTTACTCTTGGTGGGGCGACTGTATCTTGGAAATCTTCCAAACAGACTTGTATTGCTAGGTCTACTATGGAATCTGAATTCATAGCTTTAGACAAAGCAGGGGAAGAAGTAGAATGGCTTCGCCACTTCCTTGAAGATATTCCAATGTGGCCCAAACCGGTGCCTGCTATATGCATACATTGTGATAGTCAATCAACTATAGGTAGAGCACAGAGTCATATGTATAATGGTAAGTCACGACACATTCGTCGTCGACATAACACCGTGAGACAACTACTCTCTAATGGAATTATTTCCATAGAATATGTTAAGTCTAAAGATAACATAGCGGATCCACTAACTAAAGGGTTAGCAAGAGAGTTAGTTGAGAATTCATCGAGGGGAATGGGACTAAAGCCTATTAAATAAGAGTTACCACAACGGCAACCCAACCTAGTTGACTGGAGATCCCAAGATCTAGGTTCAAAGGGACAACCAAGTTGTGAATAACTCAGAAGGATCACTGGGGAGTCTAACTCCTACCCATTTCTATGATGAAATAGTGATGTCTGCAGCATTTTAGGTTAAGTAAAACTTTTAATGATTCTTATATCTAGTTTAACCTAGTGGAGTATAGCACGATACTCTTCATAAGAATCACCTATGTGAGTGTGAACTGGGCCGGTTCTATGAGATTTGTGAAGGGCTACAATTCTCTAGAGCACTCATGAGAGACCAGGTTGTTCAGGGCCAAAATGAACACAATAGTGAGAACTAAACTGTGTCTGGGGATATACTGTGTGAGTTCTATTGTCTTGGTTTACACAAACGGCTGAACAGTTCAAGACATCATGTTCACTGGTTAGCTCGTAAATCCGATAGTGTCTCACAAGGAAAGGTTCAAAGCCAAAAGCTACCTATCCTTTGCAGAATATTTCCAATTTCTGTACTCTCTGATTAGATCATGTTGTTGCATTTCTCTCCGTCAAATTCCATTCATGTGGGGGATTGTTGGAAAATTGGTTTATATAAGGCATATTTTGGGCCGACTTTGAGCCCAAAATAGAGTGGGCCCCAAACGTCTTTTGGGGTGGGTCCGAAGAGGTGACGTGTTCCTTGCCGCGTGGCAAGTCACACGGTGAAGACGGAACGTCAAAACCATTTATGAGTGAATGGGAAGTTGACGTCGTTTTCGGGTTTAACATTAATTTTTTAGATAAAAATTCTTTTGAATTTTTTCAATAAAAAAATTATTGTGGGAATTTAATTTAATTCTAAATTCAAATTTTGGGTTCCTAAGTGGTTTCCTAAAGTTTGTAATTGTAGGAATTTAATTTAATTCTAAATTTAAATTTTGGGTTCCTAAGAAGTTTCCTAAAGTTTGTACCTCTTTATTTATTTATTTAACTATTTTAATAGTTAAATATATATATATTCAATTAGTTTAATATATATATATTTGAGATAGTTTAAAGGTCCACCAACGGTTCACTTTTGAATGTTTGAATATTTGTGTTCAAAGCTAACGGTCAAAATTGGTTTCATAACAGTTGCATCTATTAATTCAATTTTTGGAACCTGTTGGGACAAGGTTTGGTTGCCTATTCATAGAGCCATAAATCCAGCATTGAAGCCCCCCCAAAATTAAGTCTTTGTGATCCAATTCCAATCTGGAAAAAAACAGTCTCATATTTTGTCTTTTTGCTGTCCAAATTACTTTTAGTGCATTATTCTTCATTTTAGATTTAAGAATAAATATTCAGAGAGTTAGAACACAGGTTTGGCTCGCCGAACAAATTTATTTGAAGTGCTTCTATAAATTTGTGAAGATCATTGTATCTTGGGAGATAGACGCCATTCAACCGTAAGCACCGTAGCGGGGCGAATCTGTCTTAAGGATAGAGTGTCACACACTCGATTTGGTCTTAATTTTAATTCGGTTTGATAAATAAATCTGGTATGTTATTTATTTATTTTGTTTGAATTTATTTCAAGTTTTTTTATTTACACAGAAGATTGTTCCAATGGAAACAAGATTTCATCACCAAATGTATGACTTTTAGCGAGGAAAACAAAATTTCGTCGTCGAATATACCATTTTTAATGAGGAAAACGAAATTTTGTTACCAAGGAAAATTGCTTGGCAATAATTTTAGCCACAGAAACACATTTGTCACAAAATTGTTTGTCAATAAGCCAAAAGCTTTAGGCGAGGAAATAGTTTTGTCACCGATTCCATTACAAGAAAAAGGTAATTTTGGACCCAATTTCTAATTATCTCCCCGGTTGCGAATCACACCTAGATCTCTATATTTTCTCTCTCTACCATGCACGCATAAGAGGATTTCGCCCCAATCGACCTCTCCCACTCTCACCCACAAGGTATTGCCTCTCTCTCTCTATATATATGCCCTCTATTGCCCTTAATTTTTGAACCCTAACAAGTTTTCCACCTTTATGTGCTCTTACATTCCTAATTTTTGAACCCTAATTGTTTTTTTTTTTTTTTTTTTCATCTCTATGCCATTCCGACTACTAATTTTTGAACCCTAGCAGGTTTTTTTTTTCAATCTCTATGCCCTCTCCCACCCTTAATTTCTAAACCCTAATAGTTTTTTCTCTATCCATAGTGTTGTCACAACCCTCATCCACCAGCGTTTCCACCATCGGCGTCACGACCCAAACCCGCCCCTAAAAATTTGGCATCGTAACCGGCCAGTAATCCTAGATTACCACAGGCCTTCCTGAACAAAACATAATGATCGGGGCTCGCGGAAGCGAAAACAGAATACTATAGTCCAAAGAGCTGTGCATATATATGAACAAGTATTTACATGTCAAAATGTTAATTTACCCACTACGGTACATAACATGTAAACAAAAGATCATATACAAAACGCAGGCTCACGCCACAGATGCAAAACAAACAAAACTCACTAAACGGCCTTTTAGGCCTAGCCCCAGCTCGGAGGCACACAAGACATCTGGTAGGCTTCAAAACGGCGGCTCGATTAAGACTCCGCCTAGGCTTGACTCCCAAAATGCTCACCTATAAATACATATATACAAACAATGAGCTAAAACTCCGCAAGTAACATTAAAGTAAAGGGGTAGTGAACGAATTCCACATATCATATGTCCGTAAATCATAATCATCATAATCAGAACATACATAATGACATACTCCATAGAACGTAACATATACGGTCTTCCGACTAGAGTAATCAGCTCCGGATACTGATTAAACACACACCACAATGAAGTGGCTAGCGAGATCTCGTAAACTGGTCATGGACCCGCACTAACGTGCCGTCCCCCATGACTTGGAACTATCTATGGATGCCATACTAGATTCGCAAATCAGGACATTCGTTCACGGGTTTAAAATCACATTTCAAAAACATATCATATCATATAACATTTCAAATACATTGCATATCAACATAACTTTACAGAAATGTTACTCACAGTGGGTTTCCAAAACCGGTTGCGCGGTCTTCGCGTCTTGACCTGTAAACATCAACATTTATAATACCACTCCTTAATGCACATTAACATCAAATCAAGTTCATGCATTTTATTCTTTCCTTCCTTACTTTAATTCATGTTTAAGAGATGCTAAATCATATAAATGATATGCGAAAATCAGATAAATGCAGGCCCAAGAGTCAAAGAAATAGCAAGAAAACAAAATTGGGACAAAACACTGTTAGGCCGTACGTGCGGCCTGGGCCACCGCACGTGCGGTGGAACTGCAGTATGCATAACAGGTTGGGCCGCTCGAGCGGTCTGGGTAAAAAGCCAGCCCAAAATTCTGTTAAACCGTGGGCTCCTCTTTTGCAAAAACCAACTTCAAAATTCAAGAAACCAAGGCTAACACACTAGAAAAACCATTTGATTTAAACATCCAAATCTTTTAAATAAAATCCAAATGAACCAAGTAAGGAATCAAACTTGAATTTCAACTCTAGTTTTACATAAAAATCATAATTATGCACACCAAAAGCTTCACTCTTAAAACCATGGAATTTCTCCTTCAAATATGAAAATCATGCAAGATCAACATGTTTAGGAACATGAATTTCATGAGAAGATGCCATATATGCTCAAAGATGCAACTTAGATCAAAATACAACACAACTTCTCCATTATTCATAATTTCTCTTCAATTCCACTTACTTGCCATGAGATTATGCATGAATCTACTTTATTTCAAGAATTTAGAGAGAAATCCTTACCTTGATTACTTAATTTGGAGAAGTTAAGCTTGATTTCCCCTTTCTCTATCTTCTTTCCCCTTGTTCCCTCTTTCCCACGAATTTCTTCTCTCTCTCTCCCCCAGATTTTTTTCTTCTTTTGTTTGAGTCAACACAAGGGTCAACAAAGCCACAATCCTTATCTTAAGTCATATATATCATATAAATAGATTTGTACCAAAAACTTGAGCCAAACATGGCTTAGCGAATCAGACGAAATTCAGTCCTAAATTAAATTGTCCAATAGTTCCAAAAATTCCCGGTAACACATAGGCGTTTTCAATTTCGTTTTCCGAACCCATTATGGTTGTCAATTTCAGTCCCGAAGTTGTAGGCTCAACAGATATTTTCCCAATTCCAACAGATAATTCCCAATTAATTCATATAAATACATAATTAATTACGGATAATTATGACATGCATTTCGGGGTCATTACATTCTCCCCACCTTAGGAAGTTTGGTCCTCCAAACTTTGCTTCTCCTGGCAGAATCTCAATCAGATATCTCGATCACGTGTTATTAGTCATTCTGTAGCCATTCAGTAGTTCACTAAGTATCATCATACAAAGAAAATACTCGGCGTTCTATTCAGTCATTCAGCATGATAAAGTAGTTCTTGGATCCGTCTCATAGCAGTGAAGGCAATATCATAGCAGTCAAACACATAAGAAACAAATCTTGCACATAGGACTGAAGTCAACTAACAAGTTCCATAGCGTTCAATTCAAAGATAGTAACATAGAGGTAACAATTCATAGCAAAGGTAATATAATTCATATATGTCCAAATGGTCAAACACGACTTTAATTTATCATTTCCTTAGCAATGTAGTCCGGTACTGTAGAAGTCATTCATATGTGTCCACTAAAATCAATTCAATCAAAAGTTCCGGATACATTTGGTTTCGGAGATCATAGTTCAAGTTGCCAAGCATAATAACCCATAGTCAATTGTTCTAGCTCATGTTCAATTGTTCTGCCACAATATAGGTATGAAAACTGATTATTAATTTTAATTTGTTCCGTCACAGTCACATATTCAGTATTTCCCTTGCATAGGTAACAGAGCCAACATAACAATAGATAGGAAATCATACCTGTATTCGCTTTTCCAGTGTTCTGTGTCTTTTCTGAAACTAGGGTAAAAACCCTTCCTTGCCTCAAAGTGTTGCCCTCGGGAGTAGATGTTGTACTTGTTCTCGGTGTCATTGTTGGTTTAACCCCACTAGTAGCAGGTCTCTCATTATTTGGATAGGCTTGTGGACAAGTTCTCGCTAAGTGTCCTTTCTGTCCACATTTGAAACAAGCTCCTGATCCACGGCGACAGATGCCTTAATGCTGCTTTCCACATTCCCTACAAATAGGTATACCCACACTTCCACTACTTCCTCTTTTTGTTTTATCACTAAAACTTGTATTCAAATTCTCATTCACGGAGGTCATTGATTCACTAACTGTTTCCACTTTCTGTTTCTTGAATTTCTTACTTTCCGCTTCAGTCATTGTTGTTGATTTGGACATTTTCAAGGTTGCAATATTTGTTTCGGCCATCAAGGCTCTATCAAGTACATCAACATATTTTTCCAATTTCAACACATTTACCCGGTCAAGTACTTCAACATGTAAACCACCTTCAAATTTTCTTGCCTTCTTGTAATCTGTATCAACCATATGAGGAGCATAACAGGCTAATTCAATAAATTTAGCTTCATACTCCGCGACTGACATTGTGCCTTGCTTTAACTGTTCAAATTCGGATACTTTCCTGTCTCGCATACATTGTGGGAAGTATTTTTCATAAAATTTTTCTTTGAATCGATCCCATGTCAAGTCCCTATTTTCATCTCGAACAAGCATCCACCATCTTCAAGCTTCTTCTTTCAGAGTAAATGTTGCTAACAGGACTTTATATGCATCAGTACACGGAAACACTTCAAAAATCTTTTCGGTTTCAAGCACCCATGCCTCCGCTTTTAATGGCTCAATACCCCCTGAGAATTCTGGTGGTTTCAGTTTCTTGTATTTCTGTGTTAAGGTAATGATGTCATCATTATTGATCGGTTCCATTTGAACAGGTGGCGGAGGAGGAGACGGAAATGGTTACCTCTGTTGTTGTTGGTTTTGTTCTTGCTGTTGTCTCACCAACCCAGTTAAAGCTTCTACCATTCTTTCCAACCGATCTATTCTGGCATTAGAAGATTCTGCATCATCTACATTCCTTGCATTGGTGTTCTCCATTGGTCTATAGAACCCATAACAGATATAACATTTTATTCTCAACATAATGTTTCCTCTGTTGTCTCATCATTTACAGTTCTTGTCTCTTTATATTCAAAAACACACACACACATGCATACATGTTTATGCCATGCCCTATTTCTTTTCTAAGACACCCTACAGCTCATATGGACACGTGTGTGGGTAAATTAACTCGTGCGCTCTGATACCATTCTGTCACGACCCAAACCCGCCCCTAAAAATTTGACATCGTAACCGGCCAGTAATCCTAGATTACCACAGGCCTTCCTGAACAAAACATAATGATCGGGGCTCGCGGAAGCGAAAACAGAATACTATCGTCCAAAGAGCTGTGCATATATATGAACAAGTATTTACATGTCAAAATGTTAATTTACCCACTACGGTACATAACATGTAAACAAAAGATCATATACAAAACGTAGGCTCACGCCACAGATGCAAAACAAACAAAACTCACTAAACGGCCTTCTAGGCCCAGCCCCAGCTCGGAGGCACACAAGACATCTGGTAGGCTTCAAAACAGCGGCTCGATCAAGACTCCGCCTAGGCTTGACTCCCAAAATGCTCACCTATAAATACATATATACAAACAATGAGCTAAAGCTCCGCAAGTAACATTAAAGTAAAGGGGTAGTGAACGAATTCCACATATCATATGTCCGTAAATCAAATCATCATAATCATAATCATAATCGTAATCATAATCAGAACATACATAATGGCATACTCCATAGAATGTAACATATACCGTCTTCCGACTAGAGTAATTAGCTCCGGATACTGATTAAACACACACCACAATGAAGTGGCTAGCGAGATCTCGTAAACTGGTCATGGACCCGCACTAACGTGCCGTCCCCCATGACTTGGGACTATCTATGGATGCCATACTAGATTCGCAAATCAGGACATTCGTTCACGGGTTTAAAATCACATTTCAAAAACATATCATATCATATAACATTTCAAATACATTGCATATCAACATAACTTTACAGAAATGTTACTCACAGTGGGTTTCCAAAACCGGTTGCGCGGTCTTCGCGTCTTGACCTGTAAACATCAACATTTATAATACCACTCCTTAATGCACATTAACATCAAATCAAGTTCATGCATTTTATTCTTTCCTTCCTTACTTTAATTCATGTTTAAGAGATGCTAAATCATATAAATGATATGCGAAAATCAGATAAATGCAGGCCCAAGAGTCAAAGAAATAGCAAGAAAACAAAATTGGGACAAAACACTGTTGGGCCGCACGTGCGGCCTGGGCCACCGCACGTGCGGTGGAACTGCAGTATGCATAACAGGTTGGGTAGCTCGAGCAGTGGCCCAGGCCGCTCGAGCAGTCTGGGTAAAAAGCCAGCCCAAAATTCTGTTAAACCGTGGGCTCCTCTTTTACAAAAACCAACTTCAAAATTCAAGAAACCAAGGCTAACACACTAGAAAAACCATTTGATTTAAACATCCAAATCTTTTAAATAAAATCCAAATGAACCAAGTAAGGAATCAAACTTGAATTTCAACTCTAGTTTTACATAAAAATCATAATTATGCACACCAAAAGCTTCACTCTTAAAACCATGGAATTTCTCCTTCAAATATGAAAATCATGCAAGATCAACATGTTTAGGAACATGAATTTCATGAGAAAATGCCATATATGCTCAAAGATGCAACTTAGATCAAAATACAACACAACTTCTCCATTATTCATAATTTCTCTTCAATTCCACTTACTTGCCGTGAGATTATGCATGAATCTACTTTATTTCAAGAATTTAGAGAGAAATCCTTACCTTGATTACTTAATTTGGAGAAGTTAAGCTTGATTTTCCCTTTCTCTATCTTCTTTCCCCTTGTTCCCTCTTTCCCACAAATTTCTTCTCTCTCTCTCTCCCAGATTTTTTTCTTCTTTTGTTTGAGTCAACACAAGGGTCAACAAAGCCACAATCCTTATCTTAAGTCATATATATCATATAAATAGATTTGTACCAAAAACTTGAGCCAAACATGGCTTAGCGAATCAGACGAAATTCAGTCCTAAATTAAATTGTCCAAATAGTTCCAAAAATTCCTGGTAACACATAGGCGTTTTCAATTTCATTTTCCGAACCCATTATGGTTGTCAATTTCAGTCCCGAAGTTGTAGGCTCAACAGATATTTTCCCAATTCCAACAGATAATTCCCAATTAATTCATATAAATACGTAATTAATTACGAATAATTATGACATGCATTTCGGGGTCATTACAATCAGCCACTAACTTTGCTATTATCAGTCACAAAATTTACAAAAAGTAAAGAGAAAAGATAATTTTTTTTATCTTTTTACATAATTCCTTAATTTTTTGACTTTTTAATTTTTATTATGCCTTTCCAAAACAAGCCTTAGAGCATCTACAGTGGACACACTAATGAGTGTGTGTTAGTGTTAGATATCAAAATTTAACTATTTTTGATTTAAATTTCTGTTGCAATGGAAGTGTCAGTGATAATGTTAAGAATAAATTTTGGTGTCATATGTTAGAAGGCTTATTCACTGCTGTGAGGCACTTAACACACAAAGGAAGGAGAGAGAGAGAGAGAGAGAGAGAGATGAGGAGGAGAATAAGAGAGAAACACTATCAATGCAGTAGGGTGGGGTTTATTGCACTTTTTGTATTATTTATTTATTCTATCTATTATTTATATATCTTTAACACACCTTAACACATTCATTGTACCACCATTCACTCTCTAAATTAATAAATTCTTACCACATATTTTTAAGTCCCACATTTATCACTTTTTATCATATAATACATTAAACACACAAAGTTAACATCCCATTGGAGATGCTCTTAGATTGTTGCCATAAGTTTATGAAAAAACATGAACTTCTTGTAATTAATAATCCACCATTATACTATATGCACTTCTAATTATGTCATTTTCTTCTTTAGTTATGACAATTTTTGTTTTTTAGTTATGATATTATTTTAGTTATTATTCATGAATTCTTTAGTTATACCTCATGTTATGTTTAGTTATGACATTTTTTTTAGTTATAATTCAGAAATTTGAAATTATGCTATTTTTCTTTTAGTTATAAGGTACATATAGTGCACATCTTTTAAAGGGTGTGCACCGGTGTTTCCATTTATTTATTACTAGTGAGTTGTACACATAATGTGTGTACAATTAAAATAATAATAATAATAATATAAGAATAAAGATTAAAAAAAAAATGCATATAATATTTGTTGTTCAAGTAGTAAAAGCTTGCTTTGTCAAACTTATGATCTTGATTTCAAGTATTATCCTCTTATTTTTTACATAAATATCAACTACAAAAGGATTTTTAAAATATCTAAAATATAAAACACAAATGTGTCAACACCAAACCTTCATTATATTAAAATAGACTATTTGTTTTTGGGGGCCCTTTTCCACATATAGGGCTCGATAATCAATAAAGATTTGACTTCAACTTTCAATTGGACTAGACAGTTGAAATTTTTTATCGGTAAAAATCATTAAACATAAATTTTTACTATTAAAAGTGTCATAACCCGAACCCTGCCCTGTAAGGGTAGGTGAGGTTACCAGCCAATAATCCGATATTACCAAAGGCCTTACTGTACAAATCAAATTACTGGGGCTAGCGAAAGCTTAAACATAAATATACAATAAGTAGTCCAATGAGCTGTGATTCTATATGAAATAATACTCATGCCCATAACGTTAATTTATCCACCCTGTATTACATACATAACACCAACATGTACAAAAACATTTATACGCCATGTACAAAACCTTCCATATACAAATATACATATTATCAAAACTCTCATTCATAAACATAAAACTCACCAAGGGTCACTTAAACTTAGTCGCAACTCGGAGGCACCAACTTCACAAGGCTTCAAATCGTGGCTCAACTAACAGTGTTCATCTAGGCTTGGTCTTTATCTCGTCCACTTATACATATATATATATATATACAGTGAGCTAAAACCCTGTGAATAACATTAAAGTAAAGAAGTTAGTGAACGAATTTTGTACATTTTATAACATAAAACAGAACATATCATATTCATTCTCATAGCTGAACATAATAATAGTACATCGAACACAACATATCATATTGCCTTTCGACTAGAGTAATTAGTTCTAGATACCGATCAAACATATCACCACTTTCTTAAGTGGCTAACAAGATCTCGTAATAACACATATGTCATGGACCCGCATTAATATGCTGTCCCCCATAACTTGAGACTTTCTTTGGATACCATAATAGATTCAAAATAAGACATTCGTTTACTTTAGCAAAATAAAATTTCAGAAATCATAACTTGTCATATAACATTTTGAATGTAATTAATATAAATATATTTTTACAATAATGTTACTCACAGTGGGCTTCTAGAACCGGTTGCTCGATCTTCGAGTCTTGACCTACACAACCAAATTCAAGCATAATAATTCAATTTACATTTAATTCGTTTAATTGGTTCTTAAACCTATTCTCTTTATTCGTTGCCTATTCGTTTGGTTGGTCTTATTCATTCTTTATTTTCTTTAATGACCAAGAAATGCCATGAAATGCAGCGTAAAATAAATGTTAAAACCATGTAAATGGATGCCCGGAAATTAAGAAAACAGAGCGAAAACAAAACTGAGACCAACCTAAAAACCGCACATGCGGGGGCATTAGCTATATGTGTGGAACTGCCACCGCACGTGCACCCCCGTACATGCAATTAAAGTAGTGTGCAAGCTCATATTTGTCCTGTTTTCCGCATGTGTGGGGCTCCAAACCGCACGTACGGTTCTGGGTAAATTCTGTCCGAAAATCTGTTCTTAAATTGAAACTTAAGCTCTACAAAATCTAACTCCACATCCATGCATATCAAGGCTCAAAACTCTCAAAAACAAATTGATTTCACCATAGCTAACTTCAAACAAACATCATAACTTCAATACAAACCCAAGTTTTCATGCAAAGATCAAACTTTTGAATTTAAAGTGTAAAGTTATAAACCATGCATATTTGAGTTCCAAACTCATAATCCATGGGGTTTTCCCCTCTAATTTGAAGAACCATGCAAGATTTCACATGTATAACAAGATTTCCATGAGTTAATTCCATGCTTGAGGTGTTATGAACTCAATTCTTACAATTTCTTTCTTATCTTGTTCTTTCATGTATACTACATCATAACACTACCAATTAAGCTTGATTTCTTCCTAATTAAACTTAAATTCCATAGATTTATGAGTGTATCATCTCAAACTCATGAAATTAGAGGAGAATCCTTACCTTTGTTGGTTGATTTGTTGAAGATTTGGCCCTAATCTCCTTTGCTCTTCTTTTTTCTCTTCTTTTCCTTTCTTTCTTGAGTTCTCTCTCTCTCTCTCTCTCTCTCTCTTTCTCTTTCTCTTTCTCTCTCTCTTAAAAGGGTCAAAATTAAGCTCAAATGAGCTTAAGGGCCAATATTTATAGTTAGGATAGCTTATTACCTCAATTAGAACATTAGGCCAACCAAACACAACTTAATTAATTAAATTGAATCAGTTTTTAATAAAATTTGTCATATGATTCTGAAAGTTCTAATTAGTCTATTCATGTAGTCAATTTCAGTTTCTAAAATCATTTAAGTTCTCAATTTCAAATTCTAAATGGAAATTAGAACAGACAGCTCTTCAATTCAAACAGATATACACAATTAATCAAATCAGACAGATAATTCACAATTAATCACATGGCTTATAACACAATTACTAATAATCACATAATTAATTAGACATAATTATGATTTGCAATTTGGGGTCATCACAAAAAGTCTATAAAAACATAATTTAGGGGTTGTTTGAGATGATTTAAATAAGTGCACTTTTTAACTTTTTATTAAATATGGATTGGGTTTGGATTGGGTTTGAAGTGATGTGTTAGAGAGGTGATATGACTTAAATAAAATGATGTGACTTAAATAGGATAGTGACTTTTTGAATTTTTCCAAACATGCCAAACTAGCCCTTAATTAATTTTTTTTAATATTCTTATTAATAAGAATTTTCTGTTTAGGGCATCTCTAACGGTGCATCAAAATTTTCACCAAATTTGAGTAAAATGTCTATTTAATATCAAATGCTCCAACAGAGGTGTTTGAAACTTCATCAGAACACCGATTGACCGGGTAGAAAATCGGGCAGATGTCCAACCAGTTGGCTGATAGTGTAAAGTTTTGTCAAAGTTTTGCCTTGAGATAGTCATCCGTATGTTCGGCCGATCTACCAGCTAGTGTAAATTTTTCACAAATTTTTGATCTTGAGTTGGTCATCCGAGGGACATCTGAAGGACATCTAGTGGTAAAAACGCAATGACTATGAACAATGATTTAATAATAAGCACATCAATCCTTAATCTGATGAAATATTTGACAAAATCCTTAATTTGATGAAAAATTTGATAAACTATTAGAGTAGCAAAAAATAATTTTTTTTATCGAATTTAAATTTAGGCTTCGTTTAGTGTACGGGGAGCAAATATTCTTCACTTTCTGTACTCCTTGTGTCCAAGCTTCATAGTGAGTCGTTGAACACACCAAAAATAAATCACTAAACTATACCAAATTCTATTAGAATAATGGTAAGTCCAGGTGTCGATCCACAGGGACAAATGTGAAATTAGATTAATTCAATCACAAAATTCCTAAATTAATTTTGATTAAAAAGATAGAATTGATTTTATAACTAACCAGCAATTAAATGAAATTGAGGAATTATACTAACAATTAAAATTAGGGTTTGAGCTATTAATTTTTTGGAAAAATCCTAGGGCAGAGAATTCACCACTAACCACATGAATGAGACTTAACATTGGTCAACAATTGCGATTGGGTTTGAACTACCCAATATTTCACAACTACAAGTTTGAAATATTGATCAAGAGCGTTATCGCATTCAACATACAGGCATGAATCATCCCGAGTAGTACGAGTCGTTTGCTCTAAACTATGGTAGCAATACGACCCGTCTCTCATAGCATGACTCGTCTCGTACTTTGAAAACAAACACA
The DNA here is from genome assembly GCA_036172215.1 of Camellia granthamiana. NCBI lineage: Eukaryota > Viridiplantae > Streptophyta > Magnoliopsida > Ericales > Theaceae > Camellia > Camellia granthamiana. The sequence goes on from JAXFYN010000547.1 coordinate 40,089, forward strand.
AAGAAAACTAATGTATGGAAAGTATTAAACAATCACAGAGAGTAAAATGCTTGAAGAGATGAAAGAAACAAATATTAAAAACTTCTAAATCATCCATACATCCATTCAAACCAATTCACAATTAAAGCTAATGAAAAATCCTATTACATGGCTAGGGTTTCATCAAAACCCTAGAAAAGACGACTAGCCACTCATGGAGGAGTGGGAAGAGGAAGAAGATGAGGAAGAAACCCCCATGGAAGTGTCCTCCAAGCTTTGGTAGAATAATCCCCTCTTTAGAACCCTAGCCTCCCTTTTCTCTGAATTAATTTTCGAACCCTAGGTTTGGCTATTTTTCTTTCTTTTAATCTCAGCAAAACAGATCAAAAATTTCGTGCACGCGTCCCAGGTGGGCCGCTCGAGCGCCCATATGGGCCGCACGAGCGGTGGTGAGCCGTACGTGCGGTGAAGCTTGGCCGCACGTGTGGTGGTCTGGCTGGCTCAGATTCTTCACTTCTCGCACGGGGGATCTGCTTTCGTGCCCTTTTTGATTGAATTTTCATATTTCCTGCCAAATCTGTACAAGTGCACAAAACACATCATCTCCACCAAATAAGCAAAATTGAAAGACTAAAAATGTAACTTGAGTGGCCTCAATGTGATACCTTTCGGCCTACATCACACCCCCCCAACTTACATTTTGCTAGTCCTCAAGCAAAACAGAAGAAATAAGAAAAGTAAAATACTCGAAGCCACTTTTGTAGGGATCACGATTGCATTTAGCATATGCAACAAGCCTTTAAACCACAAGGTTATCCCAAGTGGACGAGTATAGTCTCGTGAGGGTTTTCAAAAATGATACACACAAACATCAACATATTCATAACCGCTCAACAACAATTAACTTCCACACAACAACTAACTTATGTGCCATTACAGTATGATATTAAGACATGATGAGTCATTGAAGGCACAGTGAACAAGTATGAAGGAATCTATTGAGCCAAAACCACAATTCAGTTTATACAAAAGTAAAGTCCCATGTACTTGTGAATACTAGTAAACACATCATTAGTACCCTCGGTGTAAAGTGTAATCTCCATATTAGTTACCTGTCCACTATAATAAGGAAAGAAAATAAAGAAAATATACAAAAATCACTGCTATGGATCCGGCGGTAGTGGGAAATGCTGCTCAAATAAGGCATGCATCAGTGTTCGAGTCTCGAACGCCTCATCATGAACCCTAGTGCCAACCTGATCAAATCGCTGATCAAACTGATCAAATCGTTGCTCACTCGAATCCCGGTATGCATAGAAGTCAGTTTGCAGAGAGGCCACTGATTGCTGATACTCATCAAATGCCGCTTGTGAGCAATCCCGATAAGCTTGGTAGTCGGTCCGGAGATCAACCACAGATTACTAAATGACAGCTTGATTATCCAGAAGAGCCTGATATTGTGCCCTTGTCATACGGAATGGCGGTGGCGCTGGCACTGGTGCTGGTGCTGGTGCGGCGGTGGGCTCGACTGGAGCATCATTAGGATTGGTCGGGGCTTCAGGGAGGACTAATGGAGGCAGCAGGCAAGCAGCGGTTTGGCACCGGTGGGTTTTACCATAAAATGTGGGCGGCGGAAGTTGAACCTCATTGGCCTGAAGTGGGTATGTCGCTTGGTCTTTTATGAGCGTAGTAATGAGATTGGCAAAAAGGAGAGCCCATGTAGAACTGCCCCGGGTATTGTGTATTTTGACTTCATTAAAGATTCGATGCATCTGGTTGTAGATCAAAGTGGGGATGTCCACCCAAAATCCGAAGTTGAATCGATGCAAGGCACGGAGTAAGTCCCCTCGCCGCTCTTCCTTGTGGCCAAGAGGAATGACATTCTTTTTCAGTACCACATCAAGGAAGAGAAGGCGGCGTGGTAAATTAGCCCGCCGGATACTAGTCCTGTTGTCATCATCCTGCCGCCCCTCATACAATTCGGTCACCAATTCCTGGACAGTAAGTTCTCGAGTGAATACCGGGAACTGTTCTACATTGATAGGGTCCATGGAACAGTGAAGGACCTCGGCAATTGAAGCTGGAGTGACCACTAACTCTACTCCATCAACAAGGGAGCAAAGAGCTCCCGGGGCCTCGTCGCTGATGTACATATGTTGATAGAAGAGTCGCACAATGCGCGGGTATGCCGGCTCAGTGATAGTGCAGATGCCCAGGAGGCCCCGGTCTTCAAGTTGTTGAATACTCCATGTAGTGGTTTGATGGCGACGGAAGAAGTCCACATCAAAGGATGTATCACATGCAACTGGTTTGGTGGCCCAAGCATCGATTGACACATCCCTAAATGCAATGTTAGCATTGCGAGGCCGTTTGGGTGCTCAGTGGGATGATGAAGACATATCTGCACAAAATAAATCAACCACCACAACCAAAAATATGGAACCACTATATCAGCACTCATCAAAAATAGCATGTATGCATACATCACTCAAAACTGCATCATCCTCACGCCACTGAATTGATTGGAATTTATTTATTTACAAACACACAGTGGAACTACAAAGATGAAATAAAAAAGAAAATAAAATAAAATTAAACAATCTAAGTTAGTAGAAGAGAAGAAAGTAAAATAAAATACAATAAAATAAAATAAAATAAAATAAAAATTCAAAAAATAAAAACTAAACAACTTAACAATTAAATGAACAATTACATCATAGAATAAAAATAAAAATAAAATCACTAACTAAACAAGTAAAATAAAAATAAAAATAAAACAAAAACAGTCCACTAACTAATTAAACTAACAGGAATCACTAACGAAACAATTTAAACTAAACAAATATAGCAAATAAAAATAAAACTAAAACTAAATTATTATTATTATTAGCATCATGATTTCTGAGGTTTTTTTTTTTTTTTTTTTGGACCGCACGTGCGCCGGAGAGGGCCGCACGTGCGGCGATCGTCTTCTTGCCTAGATTTATTTTTTTATTTTTGAATAAACTAACCCTAAATCTAACTACAATGCAAGATTGACAGAAGAAATAAAAAGTTGGAAACCAAAAATGGATGATTTACCTTGAAGGAGTGAAGAAAGAGGAAAAAAAAGATGATTCGCCGGAAAAAATGGTGGTCGCCGGAGATGTGACGGACGGAGAGGAAAGAGGGCACCAGCGGTGAAATAGTGGTGAGGAAAAATGAGGGTGAAGGTTGGTGATGGTGGGGTTGGATGGAGTTTGTGGGTGTGTGGGGTTTAGAGAGAGAGAGAGAAAGAGAGAGAAGAAGAAAAAGGATGAAGATAATAGGAAGATAGAGAGAGTTGGGAAAGTGAGGGTTAGCAAAGTGGGTTAGGGTTTTGTTATTTATTTATTTTTTTTTTTTGTATTTTTTTTTACAAAATAAAGAAGAATATATAAATATATATACACGAATTTTATTTTATTTTATTTTAATGAAATAAAAAATAAATAAATAAACAAACTGCATTTTATTATTATTATTATTATTTTTTACAAGAAGAAGAAAAAGAAGAAATACAAATAAAAATAAAAATAAAATGAAATCAGATTAAAATAAATCTGCAGTTTTTTTTTTTTTTTCTGGACCGCTCGTGCGCCCATTTGGGCCGCACAAGCGCCTATTTATGGCCGCTCCAGCGGCTGGATTGGGCCGCCCCTGCGGCGTGAAAGCAGTATGCCTTTTGGGTTGGGCTGCTCGTGCACCCAGCCCAACTGCTCGTGCGGGCTATCCTCTTTTTTTTTTCTTTTTTTTTTTTTTAAACTGGGTTGCTCGAGTTGGGCCGCTCATGTGCCAAGTGGGGCCGCACGAGCGCTTATTTTGGGTCGCTCCTGCAACGTGAAAGCAGTATGCCTTTTGGGTTGGGCCGCTCGTGCGCCCAGCCCAACCGCTCGTGCGGTCTGGTTTTTTTTTTTTTTTACTTGACCAAGAACAACATTTATATATATATATTTATTTAAATTAACCAAGTACAACACACAAATTTTTTTTTTTTGGTTGTAAAAATGTGTATATATATGTTTTAAAAGATTAAAGAAAAGAAATTAAAAACCAAGTACAACCCAAATCATGCTAAACCATTTCTACATTCCTTTGACATCCGGAATAAATATAGCACTTAAGAAAATATCGGAATGCCTAACAAAGGTATAATCTTCACAGGAAAAACACAGGTACTACTTTTCTCCCTAACTGTGTTTGTAACTTTCTCTATTCTCCAACAGGGTGACAGACTAGGTTGATTCGGTATCCAGAATCGAGGCGCATAAAACTACCTCAACCTATGGAGCTGCCATACAGAGTTCAAGTCGGGGTAGTTTTGAAGCAATCTCCACACTCCTGGGTATTTAAACCAGACTCTAGTCTTGGAAATCCCAAACCTTTGTGTTCTAGGCTTTGCCATTCGAACTCTAGTTTCCACTATCTCAGTTGGAACTCACTACAAACACAGTTAGGTGGCTATACCACCGTCAAATGCCGTTCAAGCACGGCTAACACCAAAAGAATTACACCTGTAAAGGAATTAAAGTCTCATGGACTCAAAGTAATTACTATGGAAGATATATTGGGTCCGTCAAATGGACAACCTCAATCATCTCCCCTTTCTCAATACCATCCACATAATGTTTCAATCTTTGGCCATTGACCTTGAAGGTCGTACCATCTTGTGGATTTTTAATTTCAACCGCCCCATGTGGAAAGACTTCTATAACCTCATATGGGCTATCCCATCGAGACTGGAGTTTACCCGGGAACAACTACAATTTGGCATTGAATAGCCACACTTTTTGGTGAGGCTCGAAGGGCTTACGAGAAATATGTTTATCATGAAATGCCTTAATTCTAGCCTTGTAAATTTTAGAACTCTCATACGCATCATTGCGGAGCTCCTCTAACTCATTGAGTTGGAGTTTTCGATGGTCACCGGCTTTGGCCATATCAAAGTTGAATTTCCTAATGGCCCACAAAGCCCGATGTTCTAACTCAATAGGGAGATGACACGGTTTTCCAAACACAATCCTATATGGTGACATCCCAATAGGTGTCTTATATGCGGTGCGATAGGCCCAAAGAGCATCTACCAACCTAGTGGACCAATCTCTCCTATCGAGCCTCACAGTTTTCTCGAGCATGTGTTTAACCTCCCTATTAGAACCCTCTACCTGACCACTAGTCTGGGGATGGTAGGGGGTGCCAACTTTGTGAGTGATCATATATTTGTGCACCAACGCCTCGAAGAATTGGTTGCAAAAATGTTTGCCATCGTCACTAATTATGGCACATGGGAACCCAAAACGACAAAAAATGGTCTCATGAAGGAATTTAACCACAACCTTATGATCATTCGTTCTGGTTGCCACTGCCTCCACCCACTTGGAAACATAGTTCACAGCCACCAAAATGTATTCAAAGCCAAAAGATAGTGGAAAGGGACCCATAAAGTTGATGCCCCAAAGATCAAAAATCTCAACAATTAAAATAGGGGTCATTGGCATCATATCTCGCCGTGACATAGAGCCCATGCGTTGACAACGCTCGCAAGCTCTACAAAAGTTATAGGCATCTTTGAAGATAGAAGGCTAGTAGAACCCACATTGTAAAACCTTGGTGGCCGTTTTCTGCCCACTGAAATGGCCGCCACATGCATGAGAGTGACAAAATGTGAGAATGCTATGGGTTTCATTCTCAGGAACACAATGCCGAATCACTTGATTCGGACAATACTTAAACAATTCTGGGTCTTCCCAGAAATACTGCTTGGCTTGTGAAAAAAATCGATCTTTGTCTTGTTTAGACTCAGTTTTCGGAATTTGACCAACTGCCAAGTAATTTACGATATAAGCAAACCACGGGAGGGTCACATGTGAAACCGCAAGAAGTTGCTCATCCGAAAATGAGTCGTGCAAGGCTAAGGGATCACTCGTGTGCTCAATGAAGATACGGGATAGATGATCTGCAACTATATTCTCAGATCCCTTCTTGTCCTGGATTTCTAGGTCAAACTCCTGAAGAAGTAAAATCCACTTAATCAATCTAGGTTTGGTCTCTTTCTTTGATAGTAAATACCGCAAAGCAGCATGATCAGTGAAGACGATGACCTTGGAACCTAGGAGATACGACTAAAATTTATTTAGGGCAAAGACCACAGCTAGCAACTCTTTCTTGGTGGTAGTGTAATTCAATTGAGCATCAGAAAGAGTACGACTAGCATATGATATGACATGGGGCACTTTATTCACCCTTTGGCCCAAGACGGCGCCGAGGGCATAATCAGTTGCATCGCACATGACTTTGAAATGAATAGACCACTCCAGAGATTGCATGATAGGGGCAGTAAAAAGGATCGCTCGCAATGTTTCAAAGGCTTTAAGACAAGCCTCATCAAAGAGAAAATGTGCGTCCTTAGCAAGTAAACTACACAAAGGACGGGATATTTTACTAAAATCTTTGATGAATCGACGGTAAAAACCTGCGTGCCCTAGGAAAGACCTAACTTGACGCACAGAGTTGGGTGGAGGAAGATCCGCAATGAGATCAACTTTAGCTTTGTCAACCTCTATACCGCGAGGGGACACAATATGTCCCAACATTATTCCCTTGCGAACCATAAAATGACTCTTCTCCCAACTCAAAATCATATTTGTCTCTACATAACGAATAAGGACTTTAGTTAAGTTCTGGAGACATTCCTCAAAAGATGGCCCAAATACAGAGAAGTCATCCATGAAGACCTCTAAAAATTTCTCTACCATGTTAGAGAAAATAGCCATCATACACCGTTGAAAAGTCGCCGATGCATTACATAGCCCAAAAGGCATGCTCCTATAAGCAAAAGTGCCAAAAGGGCAAGTGAATGTGGTCTTTTCCTGGTCGGCAGGGTACACCGGGACTTGATTATACCCCAAGTAGCCATCAAGAAAACAATAGAACCCCTGCCCCGCTAACCTTTCGAGAATTTGATCAATAAATGGTAGAAGAAAATGGTCCTTCCTAGTCATGGAATTCAATCTCCTATAATCAATGCACACTCGCTACCCAGTAGTGGTTCGTGTGGGGACCAACTCTCATCGCTCATTCTCAACAACAGTGATGCCTGATTTCTTGGGCACCACTTGTGTGGGACTCACCCACTTGCTATCCGAGATAGGGTATATAATACCCGTATCTAATAGTTTCAATACTTCCTTTTTCACCACCTCTTTTATATTAGGATTAAGCCTCCGTTGCATTTCACGAGAAGGTTTGATGTCTTCCTCAAGATGTATATAATACATGCACACGGAGGGATCTATCCCTCTCAGATCAGCCACCGACCACCCTATAGCACTCCGATATGCCACAAGAACACTCATTAACTAACTCTCCTGCTCTACAGTCAAGTCAGATGCAATAATAACTGGTAAAGTTTCCTGGGGCCCTAAAAATGAATACTTGAGTGTGGCCGGGAGTGGCTTCAACTTCCCAGCCACACTCAAGTGTAGGGGGTGTGACCAAAGATGGTATGGCGGGCTCTCTCGACAGAGGAGGAAGTGACTCAAACCGGGCTTTCCACGAAGGAAAATCCGGTGTAGAAGAAGCATTAAGCAAGACATTCACCTCCTCAACCGACCCGTCAATATAAAAATTTTCAAACCCAAAATGAGCTAGACAAGCCTCTAGAGGGTCCTCTACAAGAATGGAGAGCAAAACTTCCTCCACAACCTCATCCACAATATCCACAAATAAGCACTCATCTCTCTTATGGGGTTGTTGGGATGCTTGGAAAACATTAAGTTTCACTTGCATGTTACCAAATGAAACTTCCATCACCCTGGTACAACAATTAATGCATGCATTGGCCGTAGCCAAGAAAGGTCGACCTAAGATCACCGGGATTTGTTTTCTAGAATTGGCTACCGGTTCCATATCTAACACCAAAAAGTCAACAGGGAAGTAAAACCTATCAACTTTTTCTAGCACATCCTCAATCATGCCACGTGGCACTTTGAGGGATCGGTCAGCCAATTGGAGAGTAACAGTAGTGGGCTTCAACTCGCCAAGCCCAAATTCCTCGTACACAGAGTACGGTAACAAATTGACACTAGCCCCTAAATCTAATAAGGCCCTATCAATGAAATGGTCCCTTATAATGCGTGCAATGGTTGGGGCACCCGAGTCCTTAAGCTTAGGAGGTGTGTCATTCAACAAGATGGAGCTTACTTGCTCTGTGAGTAGGACCTTTTGGGACACGTGTGCCATAGATTTACGCTTTTGCATATAAAGGTCCTTCTGAAATTTCGCATAGGAGGGTACTTGCTTAATCGCCTCCAACAGGGGAAGGTTGATTTTTACCTGTTTAAAGACCTTCATCATTGCTTCCATAGATGTCGCCTTCTTATTAAAAGGGGACGGTGTATCAAGGCATTGGGGAAAGGGTGCCTTAGGCATATATGGTACCTTAGGCATATATGGTACCTTGGGCTCGTGTGAAGTACTAGAGACTAAGTCATCCCTCTTAAGTGTTTCCCCCTCACCCTTGCTCTCATTGGGTGTACCACCGTGGTCACCCTTCTTAACTCTAGTTGCATCAGACGCAACTGACTGAGGCTCTAACTCCCTCCCACTTCTCAAAGTAATTACTGCTTGCACTTGCTCATGGTGCTTTCCATTCCCACCCGAACTCTCTGCCCCGTATTGTCCCTTAGGGTTGGCCACAATTTGACTTGGTAATTTTCCCTCCTCTCTCCGATTCATGTTGTTAGCCATTTGACCCAATTGGGCCTCTAGCTTGGCAATAGAGTGAGTATGGGAGTGAACTACCGGTGCTAACCCCTTAAGTTTTGAGAGAACTTCCAACACCTGAGTCTCAAAGGCAGAGTTGCCCTGAGGAACAGGCGGGGGTTGTGGTTGCCGGTAAGGTTGTGGGGGTCGATAAGGTTGCGGTGGTTGATAAGATGATTGGTTGGCAAAATTATTAAAATTCTGCCTTGGTGGTGGAGGATTGTAAGAAGTGCCTTGTGAAGGGGGTCTTCATGAAAAATTAGGGTGATTTCTCCATCCGGGATTGTATGTGTTGGAGTATGGGTCATTACCCGGGTTGGAGAATCCTTGAGCCGCATTCACATGCTCTTGGACTAACTCCAGAAATTATGATGCCGAAGGGCACTCACTCAAGTCATGAGCAGGGCTCGCACAAATAACACATGCCTCGTGAAATTGAGGCTGATCTTGCTGGGTAGGGGCATGTCCCGCAGCTAATAATTGGTCCATTTTGTGGGACAGTGCCTCTACTTGTTGGGCTAACTCTAGGTTTTGCCCGACCTCATAAATACCTGCTCTTTTCGAGGCTCCAACTACTGGTTGCCGGACTTGCTGGGCTGTAGAGGCATGGTGAAGGGAATTATCACTTAGGTTCTCAAACAATTGCCATGCCTCGACATCATTTTTGGACATGAATGTCCCACCACAAGATGAATCCACCATTTGGCGGTGTGGCTCAGTCAAGCCATAATAAAAGGTCTGCACAAGTTGCCAATCAGGCTCTTGGTGGTGGGGACACTGCTGGAGAAGGTCACAAAGTCTTTCCCACGTCTCATGGAATTGCTCGCCATCAATTTGAGCAAAATTAGTGATGGCTCGCCTAAGTTAGTTGGTTTTACCTATGGGAAAATACTTCTCCAAAAATTGCTGCTGTAGTTAGTCCCAAGTTGTGATTGAATTAGGAAGTAAGGAATTCAGCTAGTGTTTGGCTTTATCTTTTAATGAGAATGGAAACAATCACAACATTAAGGCTTCATTTGTGAAATTCTGGATCCTCACTGTTGAGCAAATTTCCAGAAATTCATTCAAACGTTTGTAAGGATCATCATGAGCTAGTCCATAGAATGATGGGAGCATTTGTATGGTGCTAGACTTAATCTCATAATGAGCAGCAGTGGTGTTGGGTAGTTAGATGCATGATGGTGATGTATATGCAGTGGGTGTGAAGTAATCCTTAAGGGTCCGTTGGGCACATTCGGAACATTCGCATTCTCCATCTCTAATGGCTCAATGTGTGAATATGAATATTCAAGCCTAGGAACATGGGCAGAGGCTCTAAGTCTCCTAAGAGTCCTTTCTAGTTCAAGGTCCAAACTCCACAATTCAGGGCGACAAGAACGGTGCCCGTGCATACACTACCCACACACACACAAAAAGTTCCAACTCTGTGCACTAAGTTACGAAAACAAAATACCAAAGGGAGAAATACTCACAGCGGTTTAACGAAAACGCTTTACTCGTCTTGCGGGTGCTTGACGTATAGACGTTGTCTCCAACCTCTAATTAAGCTTTCTTTTTCTTTTTTTTTTAGCACTTTGGTACTTTGCTTGCGAGTGTTTGCTTCTGTTTACGCACTTTAGTGCTGCGGGTTTCTTTTTTTTTTAAAGCTTGGTTGCGCTCCGCTTACACTTCGGTGATAGCTCCAATTTCAAACGCTCTGCACACTTAGCAACAGAAAGCATAAAATCCTAAACTAAAAATTAAAATAAGAATATAACTTTTAAATTAATTAATTTCGTCAAAAGTCCCCAGCAACGGCGCCAAAATTTGATGAGTCATTGAACACACCAAAAATAAATCACTAAACTATACCAAATTTTATTAGAATAATGGCAAGTCCAGGTATCAATCCACAGGGACAAATGTGAAATTAGATTAATTCAATCGCAAAATTCCTAAATTAATTTTGATTAAAAAGATATAATTGATTTTATAACTAAACAATAATTAAATGAAATTGAGGAATTATACTAACAATTAAAATTAGGGTTTGAGCTATTAATTTTTGGGAAAAATCCGAGGGCAAAGAATTCACCACTAACCACATGAATGTGACTTAACATTTTTCAACAATTGCGATTCGGTTTGAACTACCCAATATTTCACAACTACAAGTTTGAAATATTGATCAAGAGCGTTATCGCATTCAACATACAGGCACGAATCATCCCGAGTAATACTAGTCATTTGCTCTAAACTATGGTAGCAATACGACCCGTCTCTCATAGCATGACTCGTCTCGTACTTTGAATACAAACACAAAGAAAACTAATGAATGGAAAGCATTAAATAATCACAGAGAGTAAAATGCTTGAAAAGATAAAAGAAACAAATATTAAAAACTTCTAAATCATCCATACATCCATTCAAACTAATTCACAATTAAAGCTAATGAAAAATCCTATTACATGGCTAGGGTTTCATCAAAACCCTAGAAAAGATGACTAGTCACTCATGGAGGAGTGAAAGAGGAATAAGATGAGGAAGACACCCCCATGGAAGTGTCCTCCAAGCTTTGGTAGAATAATCCCTTCTTTAGAACCCTAGCCTCTATTTTCTCTGAATTAATTTTCGCACCCTAGGTTTGGCTATTTTTCTTTCTTTTAATCTCAGCAAACAGATCAAAAATTCCGTGCACGCGTCCCTAGGTGGGCCGCTCGAGCGCCCATGTGGGCCGCAGGAGCGGTGGTGGGTCGCACGTGCGGTGAAGCTTGGCGGCACGTGCGGTGGTCTGGTTAGCTCGGATTCTTCACTTCTCGCACGGGGGATCTGCTTTCGTGCCCTTTTTGATTGAATTTTCATATTTCCTACCAAATCTGTACAAGTCCACAAAACACATCATCTCCACCAAATAAGCAAAATTAAAAGACTAAAAATGTAACTTAAGTGGCCTCAATATGATACCTTTCGGCCTACATCACTTCACTTCTTTCCGAATGAGAAATCGCCTAATGGTATTGATGCGTACGGATGGCAGAATCTTCTTCATGCAATCCAAACACGTCATGTAGCACATCTCACCGAACTATGCCTAGTATGGCGACACAGTCTTTCCCTCAGTGACCGAGCTAAGTTCTGCCAAACCATTGAGACTGAGCTGTAGTCGCGCTCAAAGTGACCGAGCTAGAATCAAGCTCATTCGCACGACCGTGCTATCACTTACACTTGGTTTTTAACTGCAAAATCCTAGGGGACCAGGCACACCAACACAAGGGCTCTCAAAGACCGAGCAGCCGCCGTGCACCACTTTGCCAACTAAATTCTGCCGAGCAAATTAAATTGATCTCTTATGGGGCGTTATTACTTCCTTGTAAACATGCTGGGTGCCCTGGCCACGTTTCAAGAAGAGTATAGCGTCCCAGCTGACGTATATTTAGAGCTTGATGTGGAGGATACTACTCCATAGGACAGACTAGATTCTTGTCTTTCACCATGCTATCGATAATCGAGGGAGGTCTCTGTTTCCCAATGCAGCCATTAATTTGCGAGTTCCTAAGACGAACCGGGCTAGCATCCACTCAAGTCTCAACGAACACATACAGAATAATAAACGGAGTCGCCGAGCTAAATCACTGGCTTAGTTTGAACCTAGGACTGGTCGAGATCTTGCATCAATATGCCCTCGGTCGCACAGCCGATGGGTTTAATTATTACTTAAAAATAAGGCCGAGTGGAGAACAATTAGTAACTGACATACCGGACAAGGATATGCATGACGACGACTTCTTCTGGGTGTCAGGAAATTACGAGGCAACTGACGTGCATGGTTTGTACATCAACAAGAACTTCAGTTCATTTTGTAAGCTGCGCTCTTTGATCGGTCAAGTTATTTACTTTTGTTATTCAGTGCTAATTGCTTTCTTCTTACAGCTATTGAAGCCTTGCAAGCAAATTATTCCAACCCAAACGAGGCAGCAATCAGAACTGTGCTAAGGTACCGGCACCGAGATTATTACGATCTTCTCGGTTACGTGTCAAGCTACCGATACTCAACCCCCCGCAAAAGCAAAGTCATAGATTTTCTACGAGCGCCAACTCCATCTCCCGATCCAACACTTCTAAATGTGTCCTTAATTTGGTTGACTGAGGAATAAGAAATGGCCAAGAGGAGCTGGATCAAAAATCTCATCACAGCTACCTCCACCGAGCTTCCGAGCTGCTCTCCGCTTGTCTTCATAACCAATCAAAGTTCAAGGACCGTGATTTCCTTGGCTTCAACGGTTGCTCCAAACAATGAGTCATGTCGGGCTAGTAAGAGGGCCCGCTTGGCTGATCCAGCAGTCGAGCTGGAGGCCAAGCTTAATGCTAAGCATGCTGCGATCGAGGTTGAGCCAAGTCCTGCCTGGCAACCGAAGTTGAAATCATGGGGGAAACTTATCCCAGATAACACTTCCATGAAAGGAGACAAGCAGCATCTGCTCGCTTTTAATCTCTCCAAGTCTTTACTTCTACCGAAGGATATGGTAGGGATCGAGTAGGTTTCAGACACCGGACTTGTCAAGTCCGCAGTGAAATCAATGACGAGGGTAAGAGCTTCAAATTTGAAATTTTCCCAACCGTTTGCTTAGTTTGTTGATTGCTGAGGCTAACGTTTCTCTGGTTTATTACAGTCTATTTAGAAAACTAACCTCGTCATGGACAGCATTTGTAACAACCCCGATCCCTGATTAACATTAGGCTATGATTAATTATCCATAATTAGTAATTAAGAAGAAATTCTAAAATTAATTACATGTGTGCATTGCATTATGGTATTTATATTGTTCATCGTAGGAAGATCTGTTCATGTCTTGATTTCGATTTGCGAATTGAAGGCCTTATCGGCATCTGAATCAGAAATTGACTTGATTTATGTGCTAGTTAGGATTTATAGAATTTTATGGTAGGCTCAATTAAAATTCGATTTGGAACGATTAAATTAGATTCAACTAATGTCCACTAATTAACCTTTATTAAGCATACTTTTGTTTAATGGCCTAATTAAGGCCTTAGTGGCCTCATTGAACAAAAAAACACTTCCACTCACTCATTTCTTCATCTACATACATCTTTGAGTCCTCTAAGACCCAATGAGAGAGTGAGAGAAGGGAGAATTGATCCAAGACTTGAGAATTTGAACTCAAACCAAAGAGGTGCTAGGAATTATTGTCTATTGAAGAAGATTTGAGGGCCTCAACCTCAACCCTTGTAGCTTCAAGCCTCTAGGTAAGGAATTGAACTCTTAATTGAGTAATTGATGTAGATTCTACAAGATTATTGGTGAATTAAGCGAATTCATGTAGGAATTGCACTAGAATTGGAGAGAATTGGGCCATACCATGCATGCATGTATATTTTCTCACAAATTGGGCATGATTTCAAAGATTTTTTTCATGCATGTGTTCATCTCACTTACATTTTAGGAGTTCATCATGTTTTCCATCAATTTGCCAAATTTGATCCTGTTTTGAAGTGTTTGAATTCAAGGGAGTTCATGCATGTTGTATTCATGAAATATTCATAAAGTTTATGTTAGAATTTTATGCAATTGACAAACTCTTGGGCCATAATTTTGTGAAATAATCCTCAATTCATCATGTTTTACAAGTTTACTATGTTATCTCAAGTTTTGGGGCCCAAGAGATGTGTTTTGAACAGTTGAATTCATGTTTTGAAGCTTGGGAGCAAATCTGGAAAACCCAGAATTTTGCTTCCATGCTCGAGCGAGGGATCCTACGCTCGAGCGGCCATCTTTGTTTTCATGCTTGCGCTCGAGCGATAAAAGGCTCGCTCGAGCGTAAATTGCAAGCTCTCAGAATTTTTGCGTGTGTAAAAGCACGCTCGAGCGACAGAACCTGCGCTCGAGCGAAGACCTGTGTCTCATGCTCGAGCGAGCGTCGAGCGGAGATTTCATGCAACCAGAACTTTTTCACATTTTGCAGACCGCTCGAGCGAAGGAGTCTACGCTCGAGCGACCACTCACATTTGGCATGTCCGCTCGAGCAAATAAAGCCATGCTCGAGCGAGACCCCTATCTCAGTAAAATTTTGGCTAAGTGTTTCAAGTACATTTTTGCAACCTCATTCCATCCTAGGCATTCCTAGGCCATGATTAAGACTCCATAATGAGATGAAAGACTAGTAACACACTAAGAACAAATAAAGTAAGTTATGTACAATCTGATCGTGTGCGTTCAATGTATGAATCTACCATGTTATGTAGGTCACGCGCCTCGGAATAAGTGAATTGCTTACTTTGCTGTCAAGTTGGAGCTACCAATTATCTGTGAGTAATAACTTAGTAAAGTTATGTTCAAGTAAATTATTTTCTGCTCACGGATTAAGAACTGTTTTATGAAATGTTATGTTTTATGCTATGAATGATTGTCCAAGTCTAACAAGCAATTATGACATAATGCTATGATTCAAGTATATGCAAGTTCCCAGTCCGGAGGTCCCTTATGGGACTGACAAGCCATCTATGCCCGACTGGAGGTTCCTTAGTGGAACTGACAAGTTTACAAGTTCCCAGTCCGGCAGTCCCTTCATGGGACTGACAAGTTATTCTTACCCGGCCGGAGGTTGTTATATAGAACTAACAAGTATGATTTAAGATATTCTGTGTGTGATCTATCAGCGCTGATGGATGTATTATGTAAGACTAAGCATGAACTCTGAATTCTATATATACTCAGAATAAGAATATGAATATGAATTTCAGTTTCAGCCATAGTTATGGGACATCATTCATTAAAGTCTTTACTTTGTTATTATTCACTGGGCTTTAGCTCACTATTTATATTATGTATGTAGGTGAGCAGGCACACGACCAGGTCCAGAGTTGACGGCCTAAGTTCTGTTTTTGTCAGCCAACCCTTGCGCCTCCCGAGGAGGTTCCGGATGAAGTCAAGATTTGTGGCTTTTTTTGTATAATCATGTTAGACTTTGTTTGTTTGTTAAGTTTTAGATAAGATGTCTGTTAATACATTACTAGAAGTGATATGTATAGGTTATGTCTCTCAACATCACTCATATGTTTATAAAAGTTTTAAATGATGCGTATCATGTACATCTTCACGGCTCAATGGACTGTATATTTATTTTGTATATTTGCTTCCGCAACCCCTAACTTTATGTTAATCAGTCAAGAGGCCTTTGGTAATCCAAGGATTACTGGCCGGTTACGACGCTAAACCTGTAGGAGCGGGTTCGGGTCGTGACAGCATTCTCAACTTGTGGCAAAAAGTGACTGACCTGAACGCCACCAGCAAGAACCTCTCGACCAAGTTGGGCCGAGCTAAGGCTTCGTTCGAGATTGTGAACACCAACAACGCGAGGCTTCTTGGCCAGCTCAGTAAAGCCGAGCAAGAGAGAGACACCTTGTGGGCCGAGCTGGAAGAGGTTAAAAAGGCAAAAAAGAAGGCTGTGGATGAGGCTGAGAACCGCGGATTCCAAGAGGCCGAGGAATAGTTACACGAAACAAGTAGAAGCCACCAAGGACATCTTCTTCTAGTCCAGTTGGAAGGCTGCTATGAGAAACTCAACCACGGTCGTGAAACCGAGGTGTTCACCTCACCTCCCTCGTCTTCCTACCGGACTATATTGTGTCCTATGTCAATGATGTCTTCAACTCTCCACAAGGAGATGAGGCCGATGATGAGGCCAAGGAGGTTGTCGGCGAAGATGAGACCGGCTGAAAAAAGCGTGGTGAGGAAACCACTATGGTCGATCTGGAGAGTGCCGGAATCGGGGCATGAGATGAATTTGTTGATCTTTCTCCTACGGTTTAACTTTGTATTTTCTTTTTGTTTTTGGAGCCGTGTAACCGGGCTAGCTACCCCAACTTTTGTACTTGAATCTTCAATTAATGAAAATTTTAGAACTTTTTTGTCACTTGTAATTTTGTAGCGCATTTCGTTTCTAACTTTAAACCATGCAATATCATCTCGGTTAATAAGTAACGGTTTGAGCAGTTTATGTCGGCTAGAAAGTAAGAGTTTAACAATTCATTAACTCTTCTGGCCAAGCAAAATCAGCTCGGCCAAGAGTGTGTTGAACAATTCACCTACCCTTCGAACCAAGCAAAATCATCTTGGCTAAGAAACAAAAGTTGAACAAGTCATCAACTTTTCTGGTTGAGAAAAATCATCTCGACTAAGAAACAAGAGTTGAACAATTCATCAACCCTTTAGGCCGAGCAAAGTCATCTCAACTAAGAAGCAAGAGTTAAACAATTCATCAACTTTTCTAGCCGAGCAAAATCATCTTGGCTAAGAAACAAGAGCTGAACAATTCATCAACTCTTCTAGTCAAGCAAAATCATCTCAACTAAGAAATAAGAGTTGAACAATTCATCAACCCTTTGAGTTGAGCAAAGTCACCTTGACTGGGAGTTAGATGCCCTTGTGCATTGCAATCCATCAAGACGACAAATTTTCTAAGTATAACAATTCATTTTTATTATATGCAGAGTAATGTACAGATTTCACAAATTCTCAATGTGGCTGAAAGAATTACATCAGAGAATGAGGGGTACGTCTTCCCTTCACAAAAATTACATTAAAAGTTTAAACTAAAAGTAATATGATTTCAAATTGGCTGCGTTCCATGGTCGAGGTATGGCTTTGCTGTCTAAATCTTCTAGGCGGTATGTCCCTTTGCCTGCCACACCGATTATCTTGTAAGGCCCTTCCCAATTTGTCCCTAGCTTTCCTTCGCTCGACATTAGAGTGTTGCTCATCACTTTCCGCAAAACCAAATCCCCAACCTTGAACTATCTGGAGTGAATCGTATTGTTTTACTTCTTGGACAGTTCTTGTTGGTATGCCTGTAGACACCCTATTTTTGACCGTCCTCAAGACCTGGACGTCACCGCTTGAACACTCGGTGATTATCCATGTTCGTGTTCGTTTGGAGTTCCTGGAGTTCTCGGCTACGCGCCTTGCCTCAAGACCTCCGAACTTGACCGTTTTGTGTCTGGTTTTGCACCAAACACTTGTACTTTGCCTTGGAGGGGTAGGGAATGCCTTGTGAGGCATCCCCACACACCACCGGCAGTGGCTAGAGGCCACCGGCTGGTTAGTGTTGCCATCGGCACTATATTGTGCCGGTCGGCACTCTTTTGTGCCGGTCGGCAGTCAATTTTGTCAAAATGACAATTTTGCCCTGCCGACTACTGTTCAGTTGCTTTTTGAGATATTTTAAAGTAGCTGTATAGCACTTGCTTCCCCTCCATACACGTGGATGGAGGGATGAGCCTCTTGGTTGACTTAACTTGTAAGTTTTGTTGCCTTTAAGAGAAGGCTCTCTTCTCTTGGCTCAAGGTTAGAAAAATTAGAGAGGGAGAGACATTTTAGAGAGAAAAGACAGAGAAGAAGCTCTGGTTCTAGGTTAGAAGTTTTGTATCTATTCTATCTCTCTTCTTCCCTCTTATTTGTACACTAGGTGTTTGTGACTTACTATTGCTCATCAACACCTAGTGTTTCACCTTCCTTGGCAACTGAGGTTCCAAGAGGTTGTCTTGGAGGTTTTTGGCTGGATTTGAGCTCAAGGAAGCAACAACATCAACTCTTGTGAAGGTAGTCAACAAGGGTGAGAAACTTCCCCTTTTTACCCCATTTTTGCACTCCATTTTTGCATAGCTTAGAACTATTTTTGTGCTTAGTGATTAACACATAAAAGTTCTTTTTTTTAGTCCTCTTTATTTTCTATTAAGAGTGTTTTGTGCTTTGGGGAGGTTTGACCACCCTTAGGCCTTGAAAAGGCCTCATTTTGTGCTATTTTGTTGAGATCCGGGATTTTGGTGTTTGGGTCTCTCCACCACTGAAATCTTGAGGGATTTCAGTGGTGAAGATGATGCCTTAAAGTCCTAAGAAGGAGAGGGGGCACCCCCTCTCCTTGATGTCCTTGAAAAGGGCAAGTTTTGCCTCTTGAGGGAGCATTGTGCTTGAGTATGTGCTGAGCATGTATGGACTGTTATTCATGCTTAGGATATCATGATTTAACATTGCTATGTGTTGGTTTTGGTCCCTTAGGCATGCTTAGCATAGTTGCCATGTAATGCCTTGTATTGCCTTAACATGCCTTAGGTTGTTAGCCCTAATTTGAGCATGCTTTAGGCTTAGATTTGTGAATGTTTTGTGCTTATTTTGACATGTTTTAGCTCTGTCCATAGTCATTTGGGTTGATCTTGGCATGCATTATATAGCCCCTTTGCATTTTAGGCTTGCTAGCCTTTGAGCATGCATGTGTAGCATGTGTTGCTTACCTCATTTTGATGGTTTGGAACCATCTAGCATGTCATTTCAGTCCCTTTGGTGTGCTTGTATGCTTGCCTTAGTCGCCTCTTTAATGCTTTAAAAGCATGTATTGAATGCTCCATGTTTTGGTCATTGTGCATGCCTTTGGTTTCAAGCCTCTTAGATGCCATCTAAATAGCCTTTTGGCTTTGTTTTAACATGCTAAAAAACCTGTTTTTAGTTGTTTAATGCATGCCATAATTGTCTTGCATAAGTATAGTTCAATGCCTCATTGACTTGCTTTAAGTCTTGGACCATTTGCATGCTTTGTTTGGTCTATTTTGAGTTGGTTTAGCACCACACTTTGACATGATTTTAGAGCTCATGTTGCATGCTAATCATCCATGTTATCCCCTTTCAAGTGTGCTTGAGAGCGGTTTGTTTAATGCCTAAGTTGTGTACCTTAGCATGTGTATATGTGCATGTGTGTTTAGCTCTCATACTTAGCATTTTGGCTACTGATTTTAGGCCTAGTTAGAGTTGCCTAGATCATGTTTAAGTCCACCTTCTATTTGTTTTGCATGCTTGCCTCACATGTTTGCTTGTATGCTTACATAAGCGCCTTGCATTGTCCATATTGCATGCTAGCCAACATGCTTAGGATTTCATTGCATTGACATGCATGCTAGGCCTCTTGAGATAAACATGATAGAGGTTCTGCACCCTTGTTTGTTTATATGGTTTGCATGCATTTGAAATTGAAAGTGCACATTTGGTTCTTTGGGCCATCATGCATGGAAATGCGTGATTGGTGGCCCGAGAATCGAGGCACATCCTCCTTTGAGTCATTAACATGATAAGGAATGTGTTTGATGCATAAATTGCTGGAATTACATTGCCATGCAAGTTTTGCCCTCTGCTGCTGTGAGTTGCAGGTTCTGCAGACATTCAGTGCCGACCGGCAGTATTTAGTGCCGACCGGCAGTCGATAGATGGCCGGTGGATGAATTCAGTGCTGATGAGCTCAATTCACTGCCGATGGAAGTTCTATTCAGCCGGTGATGATCCCCAGTGTTCAGAAAGGCATCCCTGAGACTTTGGCAGTTTTCAGAGGAGTAGAGCAGGGAAAACAGAGGCAATCTAAGCATGGCAATGCAATTCCAAGCAAGTCCCGAGCATGCGTTGCATCCGGCCCTCATCTCGAGGCAGTTTACTGCTTTAATTAGATTAATTAATTTATTTGATTAATTTAATGGGTTTGTAATATTTAATTAGCTTGCGTAGTTAATTAATTTGTATATTCTTTTGGTCCCTCCGAGCGAGGGCAAGTCTGTAATAAGTGTGGGTGAGTGTGATGTATGTCTTCCAACCCCCACTTCTTTCTCCCTTTTATTTACCTGCTTTGATGGTAGATTAGGGCACGTTTATTTTAGCATACCTTATGCTATGCATGCGTGCATCCATGCATTTGTTTACATGCACCGGGCTCGGTACATCATACAAACTGCATTGTATTTTCAATTTCCAAATTGAATACGTGCATCAACTGATTGCACCTTACATGTGTAGACACCCCATTTTTGACCGACCTTAAGACTCAGATGTCACCGATTGAGCGCTCGGTGATGTTGCATACTGTGCTCGTTCAGAAGCCTCAGAGTCGCGGCCGTGCGCCCTGCCTCCGGACTTCCGAACTCTCTTTCGTGCCCTGCCTCGGTTTGCGAACCAGACTCGGTTTTCTCTGTTTTCTTTCCTGAGGGGAGGGAGTGGTCCTGTAGGCTATCTCTCAGTGGCCGTGAGCTACTTTTCGTGGCCGTAGGCCATTTTGCCCATTTCGAAGCCCGGTTCCCGGTTTTCGGGACCGTCAGGCCGTGTGCCTCGGTTCGGGACCGCCCAACCATCTCCGATTTCTCCGATTTTTTGGCAGGTGCCTCTGTTTTATCATTCCGAGGGACACTGGGGCCTCTGATACCCACTTCGTGGCCGAACACCACTTTCGGTGTCTGCAGCCCATTTCCGAGACCCCGAACCGCGCGGTTTTGGTCCCCGAGCTTTCGTTTTGCATTAGTTTTTGTTCAATTTTGGCAGGTACCTCTGTTTTAGCACCAGGAAGATCACTGGAGGGTGGGAGGACAGCAATTGTCTCAGAAAACCAGTTTCGCTCCTCCAGTGCCCGTTTTGCTCACTTCCGGGCTAATGTTGAACACCCTAGGGATATTTTCTTCGAGCCGAGACTACATATTTGTGATGAGGGGACATGGGGGGACCCTAAAAAGTACTGGTCGGCCAGTAATTGTTACTTTCACTTTTGAGCCTCTCTTTCAAATGCAATGTTGTGTCTCCTGTTTCAGAGTTGCCAAATTCCAACCATGGGGTCTTGTTCTACACACATGGGAGGACCCTAAAAAGTACTGGTCGGCCAGTAATTGTTACTTTCATTTTTGAGCCTCTCCTTCAAGTTCAATGTTGTGACTCCTATTTCAGAGTTGCCAAATTCCAACCTTGGAACCTTGTTCTACACACCTGGGAGGACACCAAAACATGGTGGTCGGCCAGCAATTCTTCACTTCTTTTTTTGGCCATGGCCGGCCGGCCAGGGGGAGTGGCTGGCCGACCAGTTGGGGTGGCCGGCCGGCCACCTTCAAGAAATCCACCTGGCCGGCCAGCTTTCTGCTTTTGAACCCTTTACAGCTGTCCAGCTGCTTTTCAAAATATCCCTGTCCTCCGGGGGATATTTTGGGAGGGAAAGCTTGGATGCATTTCCCTCCCCTTTTACACCCTTTTTGGTCCTCTTAAGGGGCTGGACAGCTCCTTTGTTGAGGTTACAAAATTTCATCTCAAGAGCCTCTCTTCCAAAACCTCCATTTCCATAGCCAAAAACCCTAAAAAAACTTCAAGTTTCTAGCTCATCTCTTCATCAACCCTAAGCACCACCATCACCACCTCCATTTCAGTAGCAAAGGAGTGATTTTCAAAGGCTAAGGATCAACAAATTGAAGCCAAGAAGCCACCAAAGTTAGATCTTCAAGGGTAAGACTCTATTTCCTTTTTTTGAGCATAATTTTGAGTCAATTCTTTACCCTATTTTCTTTTTTTTTTGGGCTCCGACCCCTACTGGTTTTAGGCTTATTTTGAGCCCCTCTACAACTTTGTAGAAGGGCTCAGCTCTGTTTGGTGTCTCCATGATGCACCTCTTTCAATACCATTCTTTAGGCCAATAAATTGCATGCTTTGTTTGGCTTTTGAGTGATCCATTTTCGAACCTGATATATACTCTGAGTGGGCCTATTTTGAACCCCTCTTCAACTTCTAAGAAGGGCTCAATCATGTTTAGCCTCTCTATCATGCACTTTCTTTGTAATCCTCCATATTTTCCGTAAAATTGCATGATTTATTTGGCCTATTTTTGATCTGATTTGGAGCATCTCATGAACTAATATTGTGCTTATTTTGAGCCCCTCTTCAACATTGAAGAAGGGATCAACCTGGTTTTCATGCTCTACATGCCACTTGCTTTGAATTCATGTTCTACTCCTATTTGGCATGCCCCTTTGAGCTTATTTGGCTTCTGTTTTGAGTCTTCATCAGGCCTGGAAAGAGCCTTGTTTTGGCCTTCTCATAATGTTTTGTTAAGGGTCTTAGGCCATTTGGTGCATGCTTTTGGTACTTCATGTAATACCATCTTTGATTCCGTAAAATTGCATGCTTTGTTAGGCTTTCTTGGCTTCTGTTTTCAGCATTCATCAGGCTTAGAAAGTGTCTTAAAATGACCCATTATTCATGTTTTGTTAAGGGTCCAAGGTTGTTTGATGCATGCTTTTGGTACCTCATGTTATAGCCTTTGTTGGCTCATTATTTTGCATGCTATGTTTAGCCTATCTACATACTGAATTGGGGGATGTCATCTCTTGTAAATGTGCATATTTTTGGCCCCTCTTTAATTTTGTAGAACTGTGTTTTTCAGTTTGAGCATTGTATATACCACTTGCTTTGTAATTCTCCTCTTTTCCCCCATTTTTGCAAGCTATTTTTGCCACACTTGTGATCATTGTTTGGCCATACTTTGTACTGAAAAAATGCTAGTTTAGGGGCTGCCTTGCTACTTTTTTACATGTTATGTCCATATTGTGCATGTTTAATAGGGCTGTAGGCCGTTTCGGGTGCATAACATTGCATTTCGGGCATCGGGTGTAATTTTGTCATAATTCGGGGGCTATTTGTGCATCATTTTAGCTACTGAAATTTGCATTTTTCATATGCCATATGCCACGTTTCATTTGCATTGCGTATGCCACTGCCGCCCGTGTGCACGCATTTCGAGGCAGCTCATTCTCATCTCTCGGCAGCTTATGTGAGTGTGGCTGAGGCTCTCTCATGTTAGTGTAAGCCCAATTTGCATTTTCCATGTGTCATTTGCCACGTCTCATTTCGTACATCATTTCATGCCTTCGGGCCATGCCTCGGTTTGCGTGCCCGTGTGCACGCATTTTGAGGCACTTCACTTTCATCCATCGGCGGCTTATGTGAGTGCGGCTGAGGCCCTCTCATGTTAGCGTAAGCCCAATTCACATTCCGTATGTCATTTCATGCCTTCGGGCCATGCCTCGGTTTGCGTGCCCGTGTGTACGCATTTCGAGGCACCTCATTTTTATCTGACGGCCTCCTATGTGAGTGTGGCTGAGGCTCGCTCATGTTGGTATAAGCCCATATTGCACTGTTCATGCCATCACCTCAGTTTGCGTGCCCGTGTGCACGCATTTCGAGACGTCTCATTTTTTTGTCTCATTGCATTCCGTATGCCACTTTCTCGGTTTGCGTGCCCATGGGCACGCATTTCGAGACATCTCATTTCAGTCCCATTTTATATCGTATTTCGCATCATTTCATGCCTTTATACCATGCCTCGGTTTGCGTGCCCGTGGGCACGCATTTCGAGACACTTCATTTTTACCTCTCGGCATCTTATGTGAGTGTGGCTAAGGCTCTCTCATGTTAGTGTAAGCCCAATTTGCATTGTGTATGCTGTTTCATGCTTTAGGATCATCGCCTCAGTTTGCGTGCCCGTGTGCACGTATTTCGAGGCACTTCACTTTTCATCTATTGGCCTCCTGTGTGAGTGTGGCTGAGGCTCACTCATGTTGGTATAAGCCCATATTGCATCACATATCTCATTTTAGTCTCATTGCATTCCGTATGCCATCGCCTCGGTTTGCGTGCCCGTGTGCACGCATTTCGAGGCATCTCATTTTCATCTGCATTATGCATACTAGGTTGTATCTTAGGTTGCATTCATGCATATCATGCATATTACATCGTGTTCGGGATAGGAGTTAGCCTGGGCACGGGAAACGAGGCACGTTTCGTACTCCAAGTGACGGAACGGGTCTCAATTCCCAAGTCACCGACACTCCGGATTATCCATGATGGAGTTAGGTTTTGTTGTAGCATTCATGTGCATTCATCCTATATTGAGTTGTGCAATTCGGCTCCTCGGCCATCATGCATCGGTATGCGTGATTGGTGGCACGAGGATCAAGGCATGCATATATTTGTGAAATACATTGCTATGCCCCTTTCCTGCTCTCTGTTGCAGCAAATTGAAGAATCAGCAACTTTTCGAAGTCTGGCACGTATTTCGAGAAACATTGCAAACAGAGGTTAATTGGGGCATCCCAGTGGATTTCCGCGCAAAACAGCCCAAACATGCATCATTTCATTATCCGGAGCGGAGTCAAGGCAGTCCCTGGCTTGCATGCCAGTTTACAGCTTTCTTAGTTAATTCGTTAATTAATTAGGAATTTGTATATTATTTTGAGCTGTATATTCGGACTGTATTATTCTTTTATTCGGGCTGTATTATTTATTCGGACCCTCTGCGCGAGGGCAATGCTGTAATAAGTGTGGGTGAGTGTGATGCATGTCTTCCAACCCCCATTTCTTTCTCCCTTTTATTTACCTGCTTACAATGGTTAGATATAGGGCATATTTCAATTAGCATACAGTATGATAGCATGTTTGCATCATTCATATGTTTTGCATGCACCGGGCTCGGCGCACCATACAAACTGCATCGTATTTCAATTCCAAGTTGAATACATGTTAGTTGAAGCATTTCACATACCATGTTTAGAATAGCCGAGCCTGCTATAGTTGCATTTTGCATGTGTTGCATTAGGCATTTTAGCATATTTAGGATTCATGCATGATTTCTAACCGGTTCCTGTTTTGGTTTGGAGTACTCGGTAAGTTTTATGCTTTAGCATCCTTGCATGCGTGTGAGTGTTACCATGAATAGCATGCTTGCCATGAGGCTATTTGCTTATGTGATATAACTGCCTTGAATGCCTGTGGGTGAAGGTTGAGTTATCTGAATTGGAATAATTCATCGATTGTTTGTTTTAAGCCCACTAGATAGTGGCAACACCATGTTTTCTAAGCCCACCTGAGGGTGGCAAATCCGCATCTTAGCCTACCTGCGGGTAGCAAACCGTCTTTCAAACAAACACGAAATGTTTCGTTCCAATTCAGACGGCCCAGTCTATACTTGTTTGCTGCGAGCATCACATAGTAACCTAGGCTAATAACCGGAATAAGAGCATACAATGTTTTCAAAAGCAGATATCATGGTTAGTAGAGGCCGGTCTTTGACCGGGCGAGCGGGGGTGCTCACGATGTGACCTTCCCCAATCGTACCCAAGTTCCCGAGCCAACTTTGGTGATGACGGATACGTGGCCTTTGGCACCGAGTTAGGGTTTCCTAAATTTCCCATTTAAAAAATATTTAGGTGGCGACTCTGTATCTGGCAAAGCAGTCCATGTTTGGCACTTCTTTCAAAAAAAAACCTGTTTTCAAAACGATTTGCCGGATTTGGACTCTTTGGTTCAAGATTTAGAACCGTGGCACAAATCGAGTCCGAACTGTAGCGAGGTCCCTCGCGGGCTTGTTACAACATGCCATTTTAGGGTTAGCCGAGCCTACTCTAAATCACATCCTTGCTTGTGATGCATTAGTCATTCTAACATGAACTAGGTCATGCATATTTGCTAACTGGTTTATTGTTTTGGCACGGAGTACGATGTAAGTCTTTATGCTTTAGCATCTCGCATGCGTGTGAATGTTGACATGACAGTATGCTTACCATGCGGCTAAGTGCTTACATGAGATAAACTGTTTGAATGCCTGTGGGTGGACGTTGGATTGCTTGAGTTGGGAAAACTCGTTGAAATCCGTATTTTAGCCTACTTGCGAGTAGCAAATTCCAAAGTGTTTTCGAAACAAACGGATATGCAATGCTTATTTCCAAATTAGGCAATCTAGTCTATACTTGTTTGCTGTGCGCATAACATAGTAATTCTAGGTTAATAATTGGAATAGTAACACATAACGTTTTCAAAATCAGATATCACGGTTAGTAGAGGCCGGTCTTCGGACCGGGCGAGAGGGGGTGCTCATAGCTGACCTTCCCCGATCGTACCCAAGCTCCCGAGCCAAGATCACTTTGGTGATGACGGACACGTGGCCTTCGGCACCGAGTCAGGGTTTCCTAAATTTCCCCATTTTAAAATATTTAGGTGGCGACTCTGTAATCTGGCAAAGCAGTCCATGTTTGGCACTTCTTTTTCAAAAAATCTGTTTTTCTCAAAACGATTTGCCAGAGTTGGACTCTTTGGTTCAGATTATGAACCGCAACAAACAAAAAGGGAGTCCGAACTGCAGCGAGGTCCCCCGTGGGCTTGCTACAATGCCACGACGTGAATCAGGGCCCTCTCCCTGCGTTCTTCTGCAAGGTCTAATTCAAGGGCGATGGCTTCTGCGTTTAAGTCTGGTTCAAAATTTTCACTACGGATGGTTGGCATACCGGTCTCCAGTAGGATGACCGCCTCCATGCCATATGCCAATGTGGAAGGAATTTTCCCAGTTAAGCATCTCGGCGTTGTTTGGTAAGTCCAGAGGACATTTGGAAGTTCCTCGATCCATTTGCCTTTGGCTTTCTCTAGCCTTTTCTTCAACCCATCCAGAATGGTCTTGTTTAATGTTTCGACTTGGCTATTCAATTAAGGATAGGCCATCATGCAGTTGTAGAATTCTATCTTCAGTTTCTCATAGAATCCTCTGAACAACATTCCATCAAACTGGATGCCATTATTAGAGATCAAAGCCTTGGGGATTCCAAACCGCGTTATCACATTTTGCCAAATAAACTTCTTCATGTCCTTTTCTTTGATGGTTTCTAGGGGTTTTGCTTCTACCCATTTGGTGAAGTAATCCGTCTTAGCGATGAAGAACTTACGGTTGCCTGGGGCGGTTGGGAGTGGTCCCACAATGTCTAGTCCCCACATCGTAAACGGCCAAGGGCTTGTGAGAGGAAGAAGTTCTCTGGCCGGCTGATGGATTTGATGAGTCAATTTCTAGCACTTCTCGTATTTTCTCACATACTTTTGTGCATTGACCTGCATGTACGGCCACTAATATCTTTGCGAGATAGCACGATAGGCAAAAGATCTTCCGCCGATATGACTTCCATACATCCCTTCGTGGATTTCAAAAAAAAAAGTATCGAGTCTGCTAGGATGAATGCACTTAAGGTATGGGCCAGTGAATGACTTCTTATACAGGGCACCAGATGGAGAGAGCCAAAACTGCTCAGACTTTACCCGGACTTTGTTTGCCTCTTTCTTATCAGTCGGTAGGATTCTTTCTTTCGGGAAAAAAATGATGGGGTCTATCCATAAGGGACCTAGCTCGGCGTAGAAAACGTTTACCTTCTCTGATTCTTCTATATTGGGTCTTGGAAGGAATTCAATCAAGAGAGGGCTGGGGGTTAATTTGTTGGCCATGGAAGCCAAATCGGCTAATTCATTGGCCCGGCTATTGTCTTCTCGGTCGATTTGTTGAACTCGTATGGCTTAAAACTTTTTGATTTGCTCTCTCATCAGAGTCTGGTATTTGGCCATTCTATCATCATTGGCTTCATAATCTCCAAACACTTGGTTGACTAGGAGTTGGGAGTTGTTGTACAACATTAGCTCAGACGCTTGAAATTGGTTTGCACTTTTTAGCCTAACCAGCAGCGCTTCGTACTCGGCCTCGTCATTGGACGCAGGGAACCCAAGTGTGATGGAGTGTTCAATGGTCAGTCTGTCTGGAGAGATTAAAACTATGCCCAGCTCGATACCATGTCTGTTCGAAGCGCCATTGACAAAAAGTTTCCATGTCTAGTCGATAAAAAACTTCCAACATTCTGCAAGGTCTTGGGACTTTTTGAAGGACCAACTGTTTTGAGTTCCTCAACCGCTCGACTATTTCTGCGTCGAGCTCGCTGTTGTCGATTGCAACTTGCACGACTGTATTTCCCTCTAGCGATGTGGTGTTGGATCCAACAGGTTGCCTTGTTATTTCCAAATCCATTGGCACATTGCCAAGTTGGGGTTGTCCTTCGAGTGATGGACTTGTGTTCTAGCGCACAATTTCCGCGGTGCCTATCCTTCTCAGCTCGGTTACATCGGTAAGGTCCACCGGGCAAACCGGGTGAGTTCCAGGTGAAAATTCTAAAACATAGTCAGCCAATGCTTGGGCCTTGATGGCAGTTTTAGGTTAAAACTTGATGTTGAATTACCCCAACTCAACTGCCCACTTCAAGATTCGATCAAAGAAGTCCACCCGTTCAAACAAGGCTTTCAACGGAAATGCTAACCACAGAAGTCCGCCCATTCAAACAAGGCATTCAATGGAAATTTAGCTAGCACAATGATCGTATGCACATGAAAATAATGTGCCAACTTCCTGGAGACCATCATCAATGCCAAGGCAAGTTTATCAAGTACTAAGTATCTTGATTCTGCTGGGAGTAAGGTCTTGCTCACATAGAAGATCGGCAGATGTTGTATGCCTTCTGCCCGAACAAGCACCGCACTGACAGCATGTTGAGAAACGGCCAGATAAAGATAGAGTTCCTCGCCTTGCTTCGGCGTAACAAGGAGTGGAACAGAAGACAGATATGTCTTTAACTTAGCTAAGGCTCTGTCACATTCCTCGTCCCATGAAAACTTAGACTTAAGGACTTAGAAGATAGGGCGACAATGATTTGATGACCAGCTAATAAATCTATTAAGCGTGGCTGCCATCCCGGCAAGATATTGCACGTCCTTTGCTAAGTTAGGTCGCTTCAACTTTTGGATGGTCTTGATTTGAGAGGGATCTGCTTCAATTCCTCAGTTGGTCACCAAGAAACCCAAGAACTTCCCCAATCCCGCACCTCTGAACAGAATAACATATGATTAGGGGCTGCGGAAGTAGATATATAAAAACATGCATAGTCCATCGAGCTGTGCAGACGTACATGGGATAGATAACCTTAAATTTTATAAGCATACATATGACGTCGCAAAGGTACAGTAGTTATACGTCATCCCATGTACATATAAACATAAATTTTGTTCGAAAACCCAAAGGAAACAAAGTCTTAAACATTCACAAAACATGGCCACATGGCTTGACTTAATTCGTAACCTCCTCGGGAGGCACAAAAGGTGGCTTACAACACAAAATTCTTCCGGCATCATCTTAAGCCAGGTCACGCGCCTGCTCACCTATATACATAATAAATAAATAGTGAGCGGGAGCCCAGTAAATAATAACAGAGTAAAGGGTTAAATGAATGATGTCCTAAAACCAATTCAGAAACCAGAGTTCATATCGAAGACAGATTCATATTCTTATTCAGAGCATATACAGAAATCAGAATTCATGCTTAATTGTCTTTGGTACATCCGTTAGCGCTAACAGATCATATACAGAGCATCATAGATCATATTTGTCAGTTCCATAAAGGAACCTTTGGTCAGGTACGGATAACTTGTCAGTTCCATAAAGAAACCTCCGGACTGAGTGTAGATAAATTGTCAGTTCTATAAAGGAACCTCTAGCCAAGTGCAAATAACTTGTCAGTTCCATAAGGAACCTTCGGTCCGGGTACAAATAGCATACTTGAATCACAATATCAATGCCACAAATATTTGTCAAAGTTGGACAGTCATTCATAGTATAAAACATAGCCTTTTGTAGAACAGATCTTATTCCATATACAGAAAATAATTTAACGTAAACATAGTTTTACTAAGTTATTACTCACAGATAACAGATGGCTCCAAGTAAACGAGCAGAGTAGGCAATTCAGATATCTTGTGGCGCGTGACCTACATAGATATAGAACGAATACGTATTGAATTACACACCCGGAAACATTAACTTGGTTCTTTCTTATCTAGGTGTGTTTCTACTTTTTATCCTCATTATTGTGTCTTAATCTTAGCCTAGGAATGTCTAGGATGAATGAGGGTGCAAAAATGCTTTTGGAAACACTTAACAAAAATTGCTGAAAACATAGATCTCGCTCGAGCGCAACTTTCCTCGCTCGAGCGAACATGCAAAAATGTGAGTGGTCGTTCGAGCGCAGATTCCTTCGCTCAAGTGGTCTGTAAACTCTGCAAAAGTACTAGTTATGTGATTTTTCCACTCGACTGTTGCTCGATGGTCGCTTAAGCGTGAGACTCAGGTCTTCGCTAGAGCGCAACTCTTGTCGCTCGAGTGATTTGTAAAAATATAAAACTTTTGGGAGCTTACATTTCATGCTCGAGCAGACTTCTAGTTGCTCAAGCGGAAGTGTAAGATCACAGAGTGGTCGCTCGAGCGCAGGTTCTGTGGCTCGAGTGGAGAGCAAAATTCTAGAATTTTCAGATTGCTCTTCTCAGCTCAAAACTCAAATTCAAAGTTGTAAAACATGGTCTTTTGGGCCAAAAACTTGAGGAAACTATAGGAAATACCTGTAAATGGTGAAACCATGGTGGTGAATTCAAAATCATTTCACAAAATTAAGGCCCAAAAACTTGCCAATTGTCCAAAACAAACCCAAATCTTTGAAAACATAACATTACATATCATGCATGTAAAGGTGCAAGATCCAAGCTTTCAAAACATGATCCAATGAGGTGTCTAACTCAAAAACATGTTGAATTCTTAGAAGAAGATCAAGGTAAGGACATGCAAGAGGTGATTCTTTGAAAACAACCTCAAATTGTGATGAAATGAGCATACATGCATGATATGGTTCAATTCTCTTCAATTCTAACTTAATTTTTGTGTCAACCAACTTAATTCTTTAGAGTTCATGTCCTACATATCATAATTGTACAATCTAAGGGTTGAATCTTTACCTAGACTTCCCAATATGAGAGTTAGAGACTTAATTCTTGAATCTCTAAGTTAAATTCTTCTTATTTCTAGTAAATCCCTTGGTTGGGCTTAACCTTCTCTTTTTCTCCCTCTCTCACGTTTGTCTTTTGAAGGCTCAAAGATGATGAGAGAAAGGTGGCTTAATTGGTGTGTATAGGCCTTATATAAGCTTGCTTAGGACATTTAATTAATCTTAACTTAAGCTAGGCAATTGACATTAATTATTCTAATTTGATTCGTTCTGAATTGAATTTCAATTGAACCTACCATAATGTTCTAAAAATTCCAAATAACACATATACCAAGTCAATTTCGCATTCAGTTGCCGATAAGGCCTTCAATTCATAACTCGAAACAGAAACGCAAATAGATATTTCTACATTAGACAGTTATAAACACAAATACTGCAATGCACAATTATTTAACTCAGGATTTCAACTTAATTACTTATTAGGCGTATTAAATCATGGATTGACGTTAATCAGAGGTCGGGGTTGTTACAGGATGACCGGTCGGGCATCAGGGAAAACATTGAGTTAGTGGCAAATGAAGTTTGGGTCAACGCTAGATATGTCGTAAAGCGTCCATGCAAGAACTTCGATGTTTGCTACTAAGAAATTCACCATCTCCAATCGTTCTCGGGTGGTCAGGGTGGATCCCAGCAGAAAGAACTTCTCAGGATCATTCTCATTGATCCTTACTTCAACCAAGTCTTCGACAGCCTTCTCATCGGCTCTGGTACCTACGGTTTTTAGGACACTTTGATCTTTTGGTCCTTCGATCATCTGTATAAAGCCTTTGGTAGCTCGACTTCCATTTATGGCCACGAAACACTGCTTGGCCATAACTTGATCGCCCCAAACTTCTTCTATCAACCCGGTATCAGAGGAGAACCTCATGACCTGGTGGTAAGTTGACGTCATCGCTTGCAAGGCATGAAGCCATCCTTTGCCTAGGATCAAGTTATACGTAGAGGGCACCTTCAACATCCCGAACTCGACTTGTTTGACAACGGACCCTACTTTGATCGGTAATATGATCTTTCCTATCGGCCACTCTAGTTGCAAGTTGAAGCCAACCAGTGGCGAGGTCGCTGGGGCCAAGTCTTTGTTGTTTAACTTGAGCTATTTAAAGGCGTCATAATATATTATTTCGACCGAGCTACCCTAGTCGATTAAGATGCGCCTAATGTCGAAGTCCTTCACGTAAAGCGTGACCACCAGCGCATCATTATGTAGTGTTTGAATGCGCTTAAGATCTCTGCTTAAAAAGCTAAGAACATCTTTCACCTCGGTTTTGCCTTTCTTCATAGCGAGCTGGACCGACAGAACTTCTCTCATATGTTCCGCTTTCTTGATTATCTCCTGGAGCTCGTATACCCGCACTGGCTTGATGATCTCGTGAATTACGTTGATTACGCCTTAAGGGGGTGCTTCTAAAGTGGTGCTATTTGGTTCGGTTTGAGCGTGTGGCACGTCCTTGACGCCTCCATCAATGTAACGGTCTAGGTGGCCTGTTGCCACCAACTCTTCTAAGTGTTATTTCAAAGGTAGACAGTCTTATTTCAAAGGTAGACAGTCTTCGATGCGATGCCCTCGCTTGTCATAGAAGGTGCAGTGATATCGCAAATTAAAGCCCCTTTGAGCATCACCCAACTTGGTCGGCCACTAGACGTATGTCTCGTCACAGATCTCGCTAAGGATACGGTAGATTGGGATCTTGAAAACCGTAGTGATGCCTACTCGGGCATTTAACTTCTTCTTCATATCTTCCTCAGCATCACAAGGGTAGTTAGTTCGGTCGTTGTGGTGACCCTTACCCCGATTATTGCAGTTAGAGCCGCAATCTTGTTCTTTTTCGTGGTTGTGCGGATGGTTTGCCTCTTGTCCGACCGCATGAACCTTCCCGGCCACCCTTTTGTCCATTGCTACCGGATTCACCTTTGCGGTAGCGGTGGTTGCATCATCCTTAACTCGGATATACTTATTGATGCGCTGCATCAGCAACTCCATGGTTGTTGGTTGACTCATGGTGAGCGAGTCCCGTAGTCTATGTTCGACTGGGAGACCACGCTTGTATTGGGTGATTGCTAGGTTGGCTGGGCAATCAAGAATCTCATTGAATGTTTCCTAATATTTGGCGTTGTACACCTTAAGTGAGTCGTCCGATTCCATCTTGATGTCTAGAAGGTGGTCGACTTTCTTGGGCATCTTGGTGTTGGTTTTGAATCAGGTCACGAACGCCTCCGCCAGCTGCTACCACCTCTTGATATTTTCCTCCGGCAGCCTCTCGAACAATTTCAGGCCTAACTCACCCAAACTTGAAGGGAAAATAAGGCATATAAATGTGTCGTTTCGCTTGTAGCCAACCATAACTTGTTGGAAGTGGCTTATGTGCACGTATGGATCGATTTTTCGGTCATAGAGCGTAAACTTGGGCTGGTGGAAGCCCGCAGGGAGTGGTGCGTTTTCTATCTCGAGGGAGAAGGGGATGGTGCTCAGCCTCGCCAAGTCCTTGTCCAATGGCACATGTGTAGCCAGGCGTAGTGGCAGCATTACGACCTCTTCACTGGCTCGACCTCCGTGGAACAGCCGTTACAGTGCTGGCACCTTTTACCCCTCCCGCTGGTGCTCTCGTTCTTCCAAAACGTCCCTCAAGTCCTCCGAACGGGCGGAGTAAGAGTATCTCGACGTCATCGACTGATGTGAGAGACAGTAGCTGCTATCTCATGTGTAAGACTTTTCCACCGCCGGGTCAGAATCACCAACCTCATAACTTCTGGTAATAAAGAGGGAGGGCGTCCGTTGCTAGTTTTGGCTACCGGAACGACGGGGTTGGGTGCGCTCACTGTGATTTTCGACTCCAGCAACACCTTACCCTTGACTTGCCGCTTTAATGCCTCCATTTCAGCTGATATCCTTCGAATGAAGGCGTCTTGGTGTTTCAGTTTGTGCTTTAGGTGTTGAGCGTGCGACTCTCTTCATCGCTGGCGCCTTTCAGGACTTTGTGAACGGTCAGTGCTCCTTGCGTGTTTGTCTCGCGTGTCTCTGGGCATCCCTCGAGAGGAAGTCTCGAGGCCTGCCTTGGTCAGAATAGCATGAGGGTCGTTTCTGCACCGGACGGACTCTGGAGTTATACCGTCAAAGACGGATAGCGGGGTTTCGTCGTTGTGCGCTATGGAAAAAACAATCGGAAAAGCTTAGAGGACAAGGTTTTGTCTGTCAAAGCTTCCCACAAACAGCGCCAATTTACGGGGAGCAAATATTCTTCGCTTTCCGTACTCCTCGTGTCTAAGTTTCGCTTCTTTCCAAATGACCTGAGAACACAAAGACGGTGAGCTACCTTGCGGTGCGCTGCAGGAAAACCCCTCCGATGGTTAGGTTAGCACACTTAAAGAAAATAAGAGAGAGAGAGAGAGAGAGGGTAGGTAGCTTTGATAACTATAAGTTCTAGACCAGTGTATAGAGGCACAACATCGTTTATATAGTTTCTATGCCCTCCCTCTATCCGTCTTCCTCCTGACGCGTGGATATGTTCCCTTTTTACCTTTCTCTACGTGTAAGCGCAAATACTGCCAAACACCAAAGGGCAAAACTGCCTAACGATATTGACATGTATGGACGAGAAAATCTTTTTCTTGCAATCCAAACATGCCACGTAGCACACTTCACCGAGCTGTGCCTAGCACGACGACACAATCTTCCCTCAGGGTCGTGCTACCTACCTGGTACCGTCGGACTCATCTGAGCATAGGCTCAACCAAGCTCTACGGTTCACAACGAGCTCTTGCTCGTTTGAACTTGGTCTTCTAAGGACATGTCACATCACTTAGCGAAATGCACATCTCTAGATAGGGCTAGCATCTCAAACCGTCCTTGACATGACCAGGCTAACACTTCGGTCCAGCATGCATCAAATATTCAACTGTGCTCAAATATTCAAATTTTGTTTGAGCGAGACCTCGATCTGGGCCCAAACCAGCTCAGCCCATGACAGGTTATAAATCCCCCTCTCATTTAGCATAAATGGTTTAGTCTAAAATTCATTTGGGAACAGATTATTTAGTAATTTTTTGACTTTTTACGAAAAAGATGTGTTGGAAAGTAGAGAGAGTGATGTAACAACTTATAGTGATTTTTTAGTTTTTTGACTAAAATTTAAAGTTACCAAACGAGGCCTAAGCCAAAAAGTCAATAAGATAAATGGGCGGTTTGAGATGTTCTAAATAAGGGGTTATTTAAGATGACTTAAATAAGTGCACTTTTTATTTTTTTATAAAAAGATGTGCAAAAAAGTAGAGAGGTAATGTGATGGAAAAAAGATAAAAAGATAGATTATTTTTTGGTTGCCAAACTTGGCCTAAGTGTACTTTTTGACTATTTATAAAAAAAAATGGGGAGCTTTTTTCATAAATCCATCTTTAATTACTTATGTTCCATTAAATCCATATTCTTTTTTACTATTCCATTAGGTCCTATTTGAGATAAGAAGACCAAAATACCCTTTTCATATACTTATGTTCTATTTAGTTCATATTATTTTCTTATGTTTCAATAAGTCCTATGGGTGACATAATTACCAAAATACCCCTAATGTGAATGTTCACACCATCAATGTGAATGTTCATATCGTCAATGTGTAGGGGCCCGGCCCATGTACAATGTGAATATTTACATTGACATGTTAACATTCACATTGATATGAGTGTAAAATTAGCCCGCGGCCTGTGGTCGGCCTGGGGAGAGCCCGGTCTGGCCAGTAACAATGTGAATATTCACATTGACATATTAACATTCACATTGATAGGACTGTAAAATTGGCCCGCGGCCTGTGGGCGGCCCGAAGCCCGCTCATTGTCGGGGCGGGCCCGGCCTGTTGATAATGTGAATATTCACATTGACATGTTAACATTCACATTGATAAGAGTGTAAAATTGACTCGCGTCCCATGGGCGGCCCGGGGCGAGCCCAGCCCGGCCCGGCCCGTGACAATGTGAATATTCACATTGACATATTAACATTCACAATGATAGAAGTGTAAAATTGGCCCGCAGCCCGTCGGCGGCCCGAAACCCGCCCGCTGCCCGGGGCGGGCCCGGCCCAGCCCATGACAATGTGAATATTCACATTGATATATTAACATTCACATTGATAGGAGTGTAAAATTGGCCCGCGGCCCAAAGACGACAGCCTCGGGTTGGGCCAGTCGGCCTAGGCCTAGGCTCGAGCTTAGGCCGGGCTTGGGCTAGCCTAGCCATTTTTTTTTTAATTCTTTTAATTTTTTCTACCAAAGTTTTATTATTTTCCACAAAAAAAGACATTGTGCCTCAGGCGGGCTGAGCCTCGGACCGAGCCTTGAATGGGCCTTAAGCGGGCCGATAGGCCGGGCCGGGCCGGGCTTCAAAGTGATGGCCTAGGCCCTATCCTAGGGTCTCGGACATGCTCGGGCCCAGACCCGGACCCAAACGAGCCTACCCTAGGCCATGGGCGGGCTTCGAGCAGCCCACGGGCGGCGGGCCAATTCTACATTCCTATCAATGTGCATGTTAACATGTCAATATGAATATTCACATTGTCAACGGGCCGGGCCGGCCCCAGGCCGCGGGCGAGCTTCGGGCAGCGGGCAAATTTTACACTCCTATCAATGTTAATGTTAACATGTCAATATGAATATTCACATTGTCACGGGTCGGGCCAAGCCCGCCTCGGGCTGCGGTCGGGCTTCGGGCTGCCCACGGGCTGCGGGCCAATTTTATACTCTTATCAATATGAATGTTAACATGTCAATGTGAATATTCACATTGTCACATTGTCAATGGGCCGGGCCAGGCCCGCTCCGGGTTGCGGGCGGGCTTTTGGCCGCCCATGGGCCGCGGGCCAATTTTATACTCTTATCAATGTGAATGTTAATATGTCCATGTAAATATTCACATTGTCAACAAGCTAGGCCGGGCCCGCCCCGGGCTGTCCACGGGCTGTGGGTGGGTTTCGGGCAGCCACGGGGTACGGACCAATTTTATACTCTTATCAATGTGAATGTTAACATGTCAATGTGAATATTCACATTGTCAACAGGCCGAGCCGGGCCCGCCCCAGGCTGCCTATGGGCCGTGGGCGGGTTTTGGGCAGCCACAGGACGTGGGCCAATTTTATACTCTTATCAATGTGAATATTCACATTATCAACGGGCCGGGCCCGCCCCGGGCCGCCCATGGGCCGTAGGCGGGTTTCGGGCAACCACGAGGCGCGGGCTAATTTTACGTGAATATTCACATTGTCAACGGGCCGGGTCGGGCCTGTCCCGGGTCGCGGGCGAGCTTTTGGCCGCCCACGGGACGCTGTCCAATTTTATACTCTTATCAATGTGAATGTTAACATGTCAATGTGAATATTCACATTGTCAACGGGCCGGGCCGGGCCCGCCCCGGGCCGCTAGTGGG
Source organism: Camellia granthamiana (assembly GCA_036172215.1). Classification (NCBI taxonomy): domain Eukaryota; kingdom Viridiplantae; phylum Streptophyta; class Magnoliopsida; order Ericales; family Theaceae; genus Camellia; species Camellia granthamiana. The sequence goes on from JAXFYN010000547.1 coordinate 77,775, forward strand.
CTTTTGGTCGCCCATGGGCCGTGGACCAATTTTATACTCTTATCAATGTGAATGTTAACATGTCAACGTGAATATTCACATTGTCAACGGCCCGAACCGGGCCCGCCCTGGGCCGCCCATGGGCCGCGGGTGAGTTTCACGCCGCCACGGGACGCAAGCCAATTTTACACTCCTATTAATTTGAATGTTAACATGCTAATGTGAATATTCACATTGTCAACAGGCCGGGCCCGCCCCGGCTCGCAGATGGGTTTCGGGCCGGCCACGGGCCAATTTTACATTCCTATCAATGTGAATTTTAAAATATGAATGTTCACATTATAAAATTGCTAATCGTTCAAAAAATATTTATGAGGGTATCAAAATTAAATATAAGGGTATAAGTGTCCAAGAAAATAGTGTAAATTAAGAAAAAAGACTTTATGGAATAAAACTATACATATATGGGACTAAATGGGTTAAAAAATTTCTTCATGGACTTCTTGGGTTAAAACACTTCTAAATGGGATTTATCAATAATTTTCCCAAAAAAAATGTATAGAAAAGTAGAGAAATTTTGTAGAAAAGTAGATATGAGAGATTGGTAGATATTGATTGATATGACCTAAATAAGTATCTGTATGCAAAAAATATATATATTTTTAGTACGTGTCAAACACTTATAAAATATCACATCTAAATTATAATTATTTTATTTTTTTTCTTACAAAAGTTAAAAAATAAAAAAATATATCCTAAATAAAAATTTTAATCCAAACTAAAATAATTTAAAAAAATTAAAAATTAAAACACTAACTCACGTTGCAAACGAAGACCTAATGAAACATTAACCGTGGGGATAGGCTTACCAGTTAATTAAAAAAATAAAAATAAAAAAAAGGCATGCCCAATCGGAAACACAAACGCATGTCATGTTTGAGAAATCGAAACCATACACAATGTCCAATTTTAGAAAGTAAGTTACAAGTCAATTTTCAATTTTTAACTCATTTTTTTTTTTCATAAAATAAAATAAAATAAAATAAACTAAAAAATACTTTTTAATCATCTTCCCAAATCACCCTCCTCCTTCACGCTGGAAAGAGGTCAACAAAATCCAAATCCCCTTCTCCTTCTCCCTCTGCCTCTGCAAGAAAGAGGGTTGAGTCCCTTCCCCCCTCTTCCTCTCTCTGCATCTCTACTCTCTCTCTAAAAACCAGGGGACTGCAGTTCGATTTCTTGCTCGGTCTGCTCTGCTGCTGCAACTATGGCGGCAGAGACTTCTAGATCTACTTCATCGGCCGATTCTTACATCGGCAGCTTGATTAGCTTGACTTCCAAGAGTGAAATGAGATACGAGGGCGTTTTGTACAACATCAACACTGAAGAGTCCAGTATTGGATTGCGAAACGGTACTCTCTCTCTCTTTCTCTCTCTCTCTATTTTTTGGGGCTTTTAATTGTTTTCTGTTTATTTTTTTCGGGTTTTTGATTTGTTAATCTGAATTTATCTTCTTCTTTTTTTTAAAATTTTTTTTATCTAATACACAATTTTGTGCTGTAGATTGAAAAAAGAATGTACTTTTCTGCTCTACTCATGAGTTTGTTGCTTGAAATTTGGGTCTTCGCACTTGATTTAGTGAATAGACTCATGTTTTGAACTGAAATTGGCACCTAGATGAGTCGTATTTTAAAGCAGTTTGTAATTGGGCTAGTGTGAAAGTGGAATTGTACTGCAAAAAACCCCCCAAAATGTCACGTCCTACCCATCAATCAATCATTTTTTCCCTCACAACAATCTATTCAACTAATCCAACTAACCTAGGTATCCCAAATGCACTAACCTTTTTTCATCTCATAAAAAAGTTAAAAAACCAAAAAGCCTCTAAAAAGCCAAGTTCCCAAGCGGGTTCTATATTCATTCTGACTTGTCTGTATTTTTGAAGAGGACGGGCCTGTGGTTTGGTTATCTCAATTTAATAAAAGTTGGGTTTAGTAGCTTAGAGAACTTGAAAATATCCCAGACAATCAGATTTGCAATTGAATCTTAAATTATGAAATTCAGATTACATTTCAACATAAAATTTGAACATGAGCTCGCACTGCTGGGAATTGTTTAAGCAATGAAATTTGCCAGTCATGTGTCAACTTTTAAATTAGAGAATGACCAAAATAATGCTAGCTGACTATGTAAGTCTGAAAGGGGTAATGAATATAATGACCAGTTTTACTATTTTGGCTTAGTTTTTGTAGTTGTTAAAAGAATTCTCTTGTGAATACTACTATGCCTATGGTTTCCATGTTAATTGCGGGTGCTCATCTTTCTCATCGTAGTGAGATCATTTGGAACGGAAGGACGGAAAAAGGATGGTCCACAAGTTCCTCCTAGTGACAAGGTTTATGAGTACATACTATTCCGTGGAAGTGATATCAAGGTAGTTTGGTGGCAACCTTATGCTTGATTAGGTGTTGTCTTGTTATTGAGTTCCATACTTTGCTTATTTTCCTTTATTGAAAAGCTATTCTCGTTGTGCCTTGGTTTAATTCCCCTTTTTTTAAGAATTTTTGTTTTTTATTGTGAAAAATAGAAAACAACACAAGCATGTAAAATTAAGAGAATAGATCAAACAAAAGAACCATATAGGGATTTTTGTTTTCTTAATGTGTTTATTTGTAACCTCTGCGATCCTTGGTTTTTAATTGCTGGGTCAATTGAAATGTATGAATATTTTGTGGATTAAAACCTTGTAAAACTCGGTCTCAGCAGGATTCTTTTCTGTTCTACACACACACACACACACACACACGCATAGGCACACACACACACATATCTATGTATTTTATCTGTTTGTGGTAGTAGCAATACCCTGAAATGTTCTGTGTGTTTACAGGATTTACAGGTTAAATCTTCTCCGCCTGTTCAGACCTCACCTCCCATTAACAATGATCCAGCTATTATTCAGGTGATCCAAAGGAAGACATTTATATACGTGTTGCATTAAATTACTTATAAAAAAAAAGATTGATGATTTTAATTGTAAATTTGGTTCTGAACTCTTCCCGATTCCGTATGCAGTCTCACTATCCTCGACCTGCTTCTACATCTTCAAGCTTGCCTCCTGCTGTTTAGTGGATCTCTTACAGATCTTAGTTCCCATACTGCACAGTTGGGACATCCAGGGTCAAGTTTCCAAGGTAGTTTACCTTTGTATCAACCTGGGGCAAATTTAGGGTCGTGGGGGCCTTCACCCCCTATTCCAAGTGCGAATGGAAGTGGATTAGCTATGCCAATGTACTGGCAAGGATTTTATGGCCCCCCAAATGGTCTCCTCAGTTGCACCAGCAAACTTTGCTTAGGGCCGCCACCTGGGCTATCAATGCCTCCTTCCATGCAGCAGCCGATGCAGTATTCTGGATTCAATGCCCCTTTTCCAACCGGAGCATCTAACTTGCCTGGTTCAAACTTGCCAGAATATCCTTCTCCTCTGCTTCCTGCTACTACCAATTCCCTCAACTTGGCACCTACATCTTTTTCCAGCATCAACTTTGCCATCATTGCTTCCTCCTGCGCCTTCTATCACACTAGCTCCTGAAGCATTACCTAGTTCAATCACAACAAGGCTCCTAGTGCTGGCCCTGCCTACAGCAACTCTAAATGCTAACTTGCCTTCTCTTTCTCCTTTGGTTACATCAAGTCCAGATACAAATGCTGTTATACCACCAATCTCCACAAGACTAATGCAATTTCTGGTCCAACTTTGCCATATCAAACCATATCTCAACCCATATCCTCTATTGTTGGGAGGCTTGGGACATCCAGCTCAAGTCAGACAGAAACACCGACACCTTTACTTGTAACCCCAGGTCAGTTGTTGCAGTCTGTACGGCTGCAGTTTCTTCATCTCAGTCTTCACAAACAGCTCATAAGGATGTGCAGGTTGTTCAAGTGTCATCATCAGAACCGTCAGTTCCAGTTCCAGTTCCAACAGAAGCTCAACACCAATATTGCCATTGCCGCAGCCTTCACGTGATGGACAGAAGGTGACCCAGTCATCTGAATTATCATTATATTTTTTAAGATTTTTTTTCTTCCTGGGTAATGCTATATGAACAGTGTTTTTATTTATTTTATTTAAAAAGAAACAAAATTTTCATATAGGATGATGTGGTCTTTTGTGGTCATTTCATTTAAAACCAAAACACACACCATTGTGGCTCATAATTTCAGAAGTTGAAAAACCACCACTTTCACATCATTTTGGATGAGTTTTCTGTAAAAAGTTTTGTTTGTAAATAATTTTCTTTTTCTTCCCGATTGCGGTTATAGTGCTGATTCTTTTAAAATTACCTGACTCATTAAATTGCAATACTAAGCACAAAATCATTTACGCTAGTTGCTCCAATCGATTATGATTCTGACTGTGTATACTGCATGATTATGGATGTATATAGATTGCTTTTCTCTGTATGTGTGGGTTATCAAGAAGTGCTACAACTTGCTTCAAGCAATTTAGGTAGCACTTGGTAATGTTTAAAAGGCTACAATTTGGTTTGCATATGTTTTTTGTACACCACATCTGTGTGTGTGTGCATAGTTACAGCAAAACCTGTGATGTGAAATTTGGTTTCTGTTCATTGCATAAAACGAGAATGCATCTCCTGTTGAGTTGTTTGATATGTTGTGTAATTAATGCTGATGAGGATTCTTAATGTCTTTCTTCTTCAGCTGAATGGAGCTCCTTTCCAAAGTCGTCATGGCTATAGAGGGCGTGAAAGGGGAAGAGGAGCTGGGGTAATGTGTTCCTACTCAAGAATTTGACAAGAAGTTTTTGTTTTATTAACCAAGTTGTCAACCTGAACTTTTTCCTGAAGTTCCTTAAATTGCAATTTTATTTGCTTGAACAAATGTCCGTTTGATAACTTCCTTTCTTAGGTGGTTACAAAATATCACCCTCCTATCCTACACCAGCATCAGCATTATAGTGTATTTGTTTATTACTATTTTTGCATGCAGAATACTTTATTTAATCTATTGGATTATATTATTTTTACTAACTAGTAGTTTTACTTGTGTAAGATGAACTGCATGCCATACGATATTGTGCATTACCAATGCTATGTTTTTACAGAACTGTTTGTTGGCACTAATGATAACTTCGCTTTTCAGGATATCAAGTTATTAAAACTTCGGTTACTCATAAAAAAATAAAAAAAAAGGTTATTTGAACTTTGTTAGATTGCTAGATTGAGTTGCGAGTTATACTCTCATGGAAGAAACCGTCTTAACTACAAATAATTCTTTAAAAGTCTGCATATCCTCTAAATAAGTAGATGAAACCCACTTCTGCCATAGCCCAAAGGGGAAACTTGCTTGGAATGACTCTCTCTCTCTCGTATTTTGCCTATGTAGCCCTGCTGGACAGTTAAAAACCATTGAACATGCAATTAACAGCTGGCCTCCATGTGTGTTTGTGTGTGTGTTGGGTGGGGGGCTTGTGACTGTATGCACCCTGTGTCTGTGTGTGGCTTTGAACTTTTCTCATTTTGTCAAAATTTTGGGTGGGTAAGCTCAGATGATGCTTCTAAAAATTATTCAGGGAAGTATATGGGTTTTTCTTAAAAGAAGCATGATTTCTTATTCATCTGCTCTATTAACAGTGCGCTTTCATAATTTTATATATATTTTTTAATTTAAATTTTATGGTCATTATTAGAGTGTTGAATTATAGCTTTTACTTTCCACCTTGAGATGTTGCTTTGGTAAAGAAATGAATTATGGCCTGTGTAATTATTTTGAATTGATGAACATTGAGATTAGATACAAAGAAATGCTCAGAAGTAATGTGGGACTGGGAGATGGAGAACCAGCAGCTTATGGATTTACTGGTGTTGTGGTGGGGAGCTTGCAAATTGGTGATTTTGCAGTTTTTCTATCTCTCTTTAATGCTTTGAGAGATGGCAAATGGGGTTTTAGTTCATAGGCAGGTATCCTAATTGACGAGGAGCAGTGTTTATTTAAGATATCCTGGGCTCTAGATATCCAAAACCAAGGTGATATAGAAATCTGTTAGATTAGGTATGTGGACTGTTGGCCAGAGTTTTGATAGCATAGGATATGGCATCCTCTTTGCTCATTAGATCTGACTAATGAGAGAACCAACATTGGGGACAAATCATATGCTTTGCTTGATGGGCTCTGAATTACATTTGTCTTATCATCTTGGATCCAAAATTTTACATGTTCAAAACCTGTGGTTGGAGAACTCAACCAGACTGAATATATTATGGGTTCTGGTTCTGGAGTAAAATCCAAATTCATTCTTACTGTTCCCTCTATCCAAACACAATAGTGAATTCCTTGTTTTATTTTCAGTTAAAAGCTTAGGTTTTCTTGAGGATTGCAGAATGTAAACAAAAATGTTAGTTTTTGTTTTTGGTACCTATAAGCACATACCCTGATTTGTGATGTTGCTTGTGTTTGGAATGCGTTTATCTATGTAACTATTTGAAATTGGAAGGTTGTGAGATATAATAGAATTTACTCAGCAGTTTGTAATTTTTATTTGGTCAATTCTTGCTCATGTACTGGTACTGAAATACTGAATTATGTTAATCTGAATTGGGGTTTGATGACATTGAATACTGAACATTTGGCATGCAGAGTTCGCGTCCAGTGACAAAATTCACTGAAGATTTTGATTTTATGGCAATGAATGAGAAATTTAAAAAGGATGAAGTATGGGGTCATCTTGGCAAAAGTAACAAGTCTAAAGAAGGGGATGAGAATTACAGTGATGAAGATGATTTTCAAGATGAAGACAGTGCCGAATTACCAAATTTTGAGATCAAAGTGAGATATCCATCCCGTTTTCTACTTTTTAAAGCTAGATTCAACCTGTGAATGAAGATATCTTATTATACATTTTGTGTTTTTTGTCTTCTTATATCACATTTGCTTCTGTTTTTGTGTTCTATAGCCTGTTTACAATAAGGATGACTTCTTTGATACCATCTCTTGCAATGCACTTGGTCATGAATCAAATAATGGAAGGACTAGGTTCTCTGAGCAAATGAAGATAGACACAGAGGTAAAATTGCCATTTGGTGGTTTTGGTTTTTACCTTCACGGACTAGGTTCTCTAACATGGTTGCCTGTTTCTTTGGGGTACAGACATTTGGTGATTTCTCGCGGTATCGGGGAGGCCGAGGTGGTCGGGGGCCCTATCGTGGTGGCCGTTCTCGAGGCTCATATTATGGAAGGGGTTATGGCTATGTTGGGAGGGGACGTGGTCGGGGCTTGTGAACTCATGCTCCCTAGATTTTGTGTGGTATTTTTCCAATTACTTGGGTAGAAAAACAAAAGCTTAATTGTCCCTGGGGCCAGGATATTTGACTTGGGACTATGCTTGTAATGTTTGTGCTTCTTACTGTTCATTGGGTGAAAAATAAAATTAGAATTTGTGGTCTTTGATGTTTTAATCTCTTTTATCTTTATCTATGTTTTTTATTTTTTATTTTTTTGGGTCTTTTCTCTTGCTGGATATGCTTCTTGTTGTCAGAAAATAACTCATTTACTTGTGAAATTTATATACTAATAAGGTTCATATAAGAGCAGAAATGGGAAAGAAAGGTGAATGAGGTTGAGATGGATTTCTTATTGGCATTGATTTGCGAGTTACATTATCAAATCTGGAAATGGCTTTGGTTGGAACAGTTTAGATGGTGAAATGCATTATTGTAGGGTTTAGATTATTGCTTATGGTTTGTGGGTTTCAGTTTGGAGTTTGCATTGCATCAAGTTGCTTAATCATTTTTATTTGGGGGTTTTGTTTTGGTCTTGTTGATTTGAAATTATTATGGCGATTAGGCATGCCGATGCTGGTAATGTTTTGTTGAGGGACGACTTTCACAAGGAAAATGTTATAGATCCAACAAATTTATCGAAAAATTACCAAACACATGGTCCTATATCCATGTGTGTGGTATGTTTTTTTGATGAATTTGTTGTTAACTCTAGCATTGCTCCTTTCGCAATGCAACCTTCAGTGGTTTCAAACCAGCATATTGGTAGCATGTAAATTGTAACTTCTAAAGTTATAGATTACAAAATCATAATGAATTCTTTTTTTTTTTTTTTTGTTCCCCGGGGGGGGGGGGGGGGTGCCTTGGGGAATGGCTTGTACATAGTTGGGATATTTAATTTATATATAAATTAGTACGTGACCCGTGCTATACACGAGATAAAATAATATATTATTTATTAAAAATATGATAATTATATTTTTATTTTTTTTTGTATTTTGTCTATTGTAAATAAAATTTTATATATAAATTTAGAGGTTTTGTTTTAAATGTTTCTTTACTATAATATATAGTATAAGATAGATTAAAATTATGCTTTGTCATAAAAAATATGACATAGTTCTAATACTTCACTATTTTAGTATAAAAATATATGAATTTTAAAAAATTGTCATATTAGTTTTTGAAAGGAAAATAATTAAACAAATTTTAAAAACTTAATAAGTAAGAAAAAATTATCGTAACATATAATTTAAAATATCAAAAAAAGAGTTAAAAAATGAATTAGGACTTTAAAAAGATATGATTATAATTAAACTAATGCCATATTCATTTGGGCATAAAAAAAAAGTATAATTTTATTTGGATACCTATTTATACTTTAACAAACTTATTTAAAACAAAAATAAAAATAAATAAGATATTAATAATTTTGAGTTTTAAAATATGATTTTGTAAACTTGCTATATTAACTCTTGGAAGGAATATATTGAAATTGGTTTACAAATATTGAGTATTAATCATTGAACAAATCGTATAAGATTTAAAATAAACTTTATAATAAGAAGAAATTAACGATATTGCAACATATGCATTTTAACAATTTTAAATTTTGAAAAAAAAATAGATTAAGACTTTCAACTTCAATTATAATATAACATTTTTATTTATATAATAATATAAATAAGGATAGGTACTAGACAGATTAAAATTAATTATAAATATAGCTATATTTAAAAGGACATAATTTTGTATAGCTATATTTCAAATTCCAAAATTTATTTTTTAACTTCCTATATAAAAAGATTCAAAATTTTAAATTACATATATTTTTTTTTCTAAAAACATATGAACTCATAGTGGTGTAGAGAGAGAAGTACTATAGAGGAAGAGAGGAGTTGCACATATTAAAAATAAATAATTAAATAATTGACTAACACCTTTAATAGTTTTGAAAAAATAGATTAAAAATAATATTTTCTTTTTATAGCTTTGAAAAACTATTATATACCTTTGAAGTAATACTCTGCACCAATTGTCAATTAAATACATATCATGATATCAAAATATTAAAAAATATTAAAAGTAAATTTATTTATTTTTTTTTTAAAAAGTAATGATATACAAACATAAAATCAATACAAAAACTTATTAATAATAATTTTGTTTGGATTTTGATCTGTCACTTTATAATAAGTGACATATTTTTTATTATATGAATGACCCTATACGTCATTTTAGTATAAAAATTATAGTAAAACAATATTAACTAACAAAAAATAGTTCTAAATAAAAAACAGATAATGATTAGTAGAGAGGAGGGAGAAATGACTTACAAAATATGAAATACAAAAATAAAAAATGGTCATAGATAAAAAAGAAGAAGAAAAAAATAGTGTACCTAAAGGATAAAAGAGTCGGTTTGAAGAATACAATAGACTAAACAAAAACTAACCTTTAAATTGTCTCATAAAGAAAGCTAAAAAACGATGAGTTTCATCGTTCTATGAATGTAATATTTATAGGGTGAGGAAAACATGAATAACTTAGAAAAAGTATAATATATGATGGTTAGAATTTTTTGGTAGAATAAAGAATTGGTTAGAGAAAGAGTGCACAAGAATAATTTTTTTCATCTTTCCTTTTTTAAATTATAAATCATGAAATCATTATAAAAAATAAAAAATTATGATATTTTTTAAAAAAATTATATATAATATAGATATGCTTAAATTTATTTGGAAATAAAATTGTATTTAATTATGGAATAGAGAGAATCTAGATATAATGTTTAATTTTTATTTTATGTTAGGTTTAAGTTTAGATTTATATAGATCAGACTAGTTATGAAGGATATTAATAGTATACATTTATGGGATGTGAGAGAATTTCCTTTTTCATTAGATTTATTTTGAAGAGAGAGAAGATTGTATGAAATTTATATTCTTTTTGGCCCCGTTTGTTTCACTGGATATAAAATGGAGGATATAATATGATGTGGGATTTAGTCAGGATATATAATGAATAGGATATAGGCATTGGATAGTATATCCCCCAAGTCCTGTTTGTTTCACTGGATATAAAATGGAGGATATAATATGCATGTTTGTTTTACAAAATATATTCTGGGATACAACAAGTAATTTCCAAGATTGCCCTCATAATATTATATTATATTAAATTAAATTAAATAATATTATATTATATTAAATTCAAAATTTATATTAAGGCCTTGTTTGGGATGTAGAGAATAATCCAAAAAGCCAAAAAGTTACTCAAAAAGTTAAAAAGTTAACACTATTCACCAAAAGTCAACAATTACGGCTGCACAACTCCCAATTCAAATTTTCCTCTAAAAACTAATTTTTACAATTTTTTATTACACATTTTTCCATAAAAAGTCAAAAAGTTAACCCAAACATCCATATTTTCAACCTCACTTTTTTAGTCAAAAAAGACAAAAAGTGCACTTATTTAGTCTTCCCAAACAAGGCCTAAATTATATTATATTAAATTCAATTCAATAATATTATATTATATTAAATCAAATTAAATTAAATAATATTATATTAAATTAAATTCGAAATTTGTATTAAATTATATTATATAAAATTAAATTAAATAACATAATATTATATTATATTAAATTAAATTCAATAATATTAAATTATATTATATTATATTAAATTCAAAATTTGTATTAAATTATATTATATTAAATTAAATTAAATAATATTATATTAAATTAAATTCAATAATATTTATATTATATTAAATTCAATAATATTAAATTAAATTCAATAATTATATTATATTAAATTCAAAAAATATATTAAATTATATTATGTTAGATAGACAAAATGGTAAATTGGACTTTTTACATCATATCCCAACCAAGGGGATATGATATAATGGGGGGGGTGTGGTATTGTATATCCTCCACTTTTGGGGGATATACAATCCCACCGGATATTATATCCCCTTCAAAAAAATTTTGCAAACATGGGATATATGGACCCCACGGGATATGATATCCAATCCCAACCTTCTTATCCCCCAATCAAACAGGGCCTTTAGATAAATGCTTGATTTATTTTGAAAGGAGAGGGGTTTGAGAATTGTGTTTTTTTTTTTGGGGGTATTGACCAGCAATATAGTTGCATTAAATAATTTTGAAAGTTAATATTTATATCCTTGTATTAGTCAATAGATGTTTTAACGTTTTTATTTTTTAGAAAAATAGAAAATTCAAAAAATTATATTTAAGGTTTTCAAACGCTTAGGTAGCATTTGGTAACGTTTACGTTTTTGGTTTATGTTTACAAAAATCTTATAAACTGGTTTTTGTTTATTTTTAGAAAAACATAAATAATAAACCCGTTTGATTTGGACAAAATGTTTGAAATTTTTTGAAAACATAAACTAAAAAACATGTTTGTTAAGGCCTAATTTTTTTTTAAACTTTTTTTTTAAATTTTTTTTTGGACAATGGGATCATACACATTATTCATAATAATCATATTGATACAATAACAACCATAGATAAATTTAATAACCATAATAAACCATAATGTTCATAACAACTAACAAACCATAATAATAACATCTCAATTCTTCCACAAACTATAAAAAAACATCTTCCACAATCTATTATATGCATAAATAATATTTCAATTGTTTCCGACAGATTCCCAAATTTGACCGGCAATTTGATTCCTTACATCAGACATGTGACGTAATTGAGGTTGACTAATGTCTAAGTCAATTGGTTGCTGAGAACTACTTCCTGCATGTGTCGAGCTGCTACTACCACATCCACTAGGCCCATCATCTTCAACGATACGATCTGGATTGGCCCATTCAGTGAACAATGTGTCACTTTGAGAATGTATCCTTATCCAGTTGTGTATTGTATAACATGCAATGAGGATATATCTCTGCGTCTTAGTTGAATACGGAGGCATGTCTCTCAAAATTGGAAAACGAGCCTTCAAGACACCGAAGCATCTCTCAATCACATTGCGCAGTGAGGAGTGTCGGTAATTGAACATTTGCTTCTTGTTTCCTGGTTGTCGACGTTGATTACGAAACTCATTTAGATGGTACCTCTCACCACGGTATGGCGATAAAAAGCCAGGCATATTTGTATAACCCAAGTCGACAACATAGTATTTATCTGTTCAACATGTATGTATCTATTATTATGGGTTGATAAAAGAATATTCATTATAAATTAACAAAATGCCATATAATACGTACCTGTTGGTGGCATTGGAAATAAATTTGTTGGATCATGTACGGTTTCAATGAACACTTTTGAATCATTTGCGGTGCCCTCTCAACCGGTCAATACATACGTAAATCGCATATTAAATGAGCAAACACACATTACATTTTGCGCTGTAATTGTATGCGTACCCCGATATGGTATTTGCTCTGATGCTGGCACCCTTGCAGATATGTGGGTACCATCAATTGCTCCAACACAATCCTATTTGACAAATGACTTTAATAATGCAGGATATTTTACTAAAATTTATATTTCAAATATTCTGTTAGTGATTACCTTAAAAAAAAGATAGAAGCGTGGATTATGTCGAATTTCTGCAGGCACCTCATCAAAATCTAGAGGCCTTATAACTTGTTTACCAAGCCTACACACTGCCTTCAAGACTCGGTTGAAGTATTTGGAGATGGTCTGGCCAGAATGTTGGAATCGCTCTTGGACAACACGATTTCGTTCGTTGTGACCAATTGTTAGCAAAAATATACAAACTTGCTCTTGGACAGTCAGATAACGTGAGTGTTCCAGTTTACCATATACCTTAAGTGCCTCGCACAAATTAATAAATACATCTGGTTTCATTCTAAAATTTTCCTTGAACCTTCTTTCGTGGCCATTCAATATTTCTAATACGTAGTCATGTCCTTGTAATATGGACGTTCGGCATGGTCTAGGTTGAAGGTAAGTATTACAATACTCATGTAGTGCTACACACACCAGAAATTGTATATTTTCATCGTCACTGTCTGAGTCAAAACTCAAATCAAGAGCATGCATCGGCTCCATAAATATCACTGTGATATTGTGTTAACCCCTTAAAAACAAAAGTATTAGTGATAATGAAAATACATGAAATAATGGTCACACAAGAATTTTTCCTTTCATTGAATTTTTTCAGTTTGGTAACCATTTTGTTTGGTCCAATTCAAATGTTGGCTCCATATACTTTAATTTCATATCACTTTAAAATAATAAAAATAATTTCATGTCAATTATGCAAATAATTAAAATAATTTTTGGTGCCTTTTTCTTGGTCATTCTTTTGTTCCTCTTGTCAATAGTGCCCAAGCCAAAGAATAAATATGGAAGTGGTGACATATGCTACAAAGTCAATTGATTCTTTTTTAGGTATAGGCCCAAGTAGTTTTATTGGTCTAGTACATTGGAGGTCTTGATTAGAGATGAGGGTATTTTTGTTGAAGTTATGGACTTAAGCCCATGAGGTACATTAAAGCATCTACACCATACCAAATAGTACTACAATCTCAAAAATAAACTTTACAGCTTAAAAAGTGACATCTCAAAAATAAAAAATGGTAATTCTCTGCTCTAATGCACTTTTGTCATCCATCTCAAACTCTACACTCAGCCCAGCTTTGACTATTTTGGCAATGCCTATTAGGGTGTGCACTTATGCCTAGTACTCTGGAAACACCAAAGTGTAGTGCCATACTATACATGGTGTAGTGCACACGAAGAAGATAACCACATAACAGCAATGCTAACAACACATCATTTGACAATCCAACAGTATGCCAAGTATGCATAACTCAGCATCCACATCACGTTCAATGCATACAATTCATAAGTTATATTCGTGTCAATTGCATAAACAACATAATAAACTGGATATAGGTAGACAAACAATAATGTATCCACAGTGCATAGTGAATGCATGCACGTGAGTAAGACTGATTTTGTTTTAATTCAATTAGTTTAACTTTCTTTCATTTATCTCTTTTTTAATCTCGTGGTTCCTTCTTTTAATTTTCAACATACTCTTTCCTTCTATATTTCCAAATATTTTCCTTTTATCCATATTCAACCAGTCTATGCCACAAACCCACATCTAGTGATGTTTCATATTACTTCAAAATTTGGGGAAATCCAGACACATTGACTAGAACAGAACAATATCAATAATCCAGACACATTGACACATTTCATCGAACAGGTAATGGAAAAAACAATGTTGACAATGCAGTGACATAAGAATTTTGTATAGAAGAAGATCATACATACCTTGCAATGCAGTGTTTATAATACAGTGATATAAAACAATGTCGACAATACTTCCCATGCAATGTTGACAATGTAGTAAAAAGAGCATACTACTAACAAACATTATATAGGAGAAGATCATTCAATACTTCAACTAACCATAAACTCCCATAATAAAAAGAGCTTACATACCAGTACAATAGTAACAATGATTAGTAATGGGAAGCTTTGCAGTAATGGGAAGCCTGCATACCACCTTCAATTTTATACCTACCCATCTACCCATCTCTTTGCAGTACAATATTAAATGTAGGTTGGATACACCTAACTCGGTTTCCATAATAAATTATTCTGAAACAAATAAAATAAAATAAAAAGTACAATACGTCTGTTACAGCACCAAATATTATCCAACAATACAAGCTTGTTCACAAAATACACTAAGTCTGTTAAAATAAAAAGTAGAATAAGTCTGTTACAGCACCAAATATTATCCAACAATACACTACCAAATTTGTTACAACACCAAATATAAAATACAGTACCAAATATAAACTTCCATAATAAGTCTGTTTCCACAATAAACTACCAAATATTATCCAACATTAGTAATAAATTAAACAACACAAACACATACCACACTAAATCTGCAGCACTCTCTCATAATAACTTTCAAAGATTAAGGACCCAATCCCTCATCGTACTAGCAGGCATATCAACAAATACCTCCCTTATTATGGGATCCGATGCAAGCTTGTTCACAACTTTAGTATAAGCAGAAGCAGGAATTTCCTCCATACCATGCAATAGTGCCATGCACTCTTTCAGTAATGAACGTGATGAAGTTGAGCCACCTTCAATTGAACCACTATCATCGCCAACATTAGTAACTGAAGCACTTGTGAAGCACTTTTCCATTAGGTCCACCTTCCTCCTGCTATTTTCACTCATTTCTTTGAGTGCTTCAGAAATATTAGCTTGAAAAGAGCTCCTCTTCTTACTCTTTTTACCTCCCAGTTTGCTCTTGCCATTGCCCTTGCCCTTGCCCTTGCCCTTGCCCTTGCCTTGGCCATCTCCATTGTCATTATCACTATCAATTTGCAATGCATCTAACTCCTCATTCTTTACCTTAAATTCAAGATCAGAACTGGCACTACTTTCAGAAGGTGATTTGGTGGAAGGGAAAGCTAGTTTACCAGTTGTGGATGTGTCTCCTAAGATACGAGACAACTCATGGTAGTAAACCATCCCTTTCTTCCTAAACCTCTTTGCATGGGTATTAACCTACAAACCAATGAATTTCAGGTTAACATGAAGAATTATCCAATTAAATGTAGCAAAGAAAATGCAAAAAGTTAATTAAACCTTGTAAAGGGCTTCCCAAACGTCATCCGGTGCAGTGATAGTAAGTCGCTGGCTATCCCAACCAACACCAGTATGCTTCAGTAATGATGTAAATTTGTTGAATATAATACGCAGCTGATTGTATTTGTTCCGAAGCCGGTGTGCGTTATACTGGTATTGGGTTTTTGCGTTCATTTGATCTCTCAACCTGTTCCAAGCTTGTTTAGTGAATGTTCCAGTTATTTTACTATTCTTGGTTTTCACCTCCTCATCCATGAGGGTAATGAAAAGAGCTTCATTTGCCTGAGGCCATGGACCACTATTTCCTCTACCAACTTCAACAACATCATCATCATCAATGGGGAGATCATAGTGTATTGTTGTTGCCATTGCCTAAATATTTATATTTATTCATAGATAAACAAATTTCAAAAAAATATAAGTCAAATAAAATGAAGAGACATTGAAGAACAAACAGCAGTTTAAATATCCTGTGGGTTGGTATAGCAATCATCTTTTTAAAGTAGGGGGTAAATATTGTATACTTTGTATAGATTACTAGCATTCTGTTAAAAGTGTACTAGCATTTGAAGATTTCGAAATCTCCCAAACCCAATTCAGTTTCAAGCAAAACCCATCAATAAAAATATGAAAATCTGAAATTGGACCCTCAAAACCACGTAATACTGACACATGAAAGAGAAAAAAACCAGAAATTGAAGAGGATAACCAATCCAAGCACATACATATGTGCAAACATATCATCTACATTTATACAATGAACATTTAACTCATCAGACAATGCACTTAAAGCTCTTAACTAGTAACTGGAAGATCTGACTCTCCAATTTCCATCATTTTTCAGAGTTTTTTTTTTGGCCCCAAAAAAATAGTACAGAACCAGTCAAATATTCAAAATCTCTCAAAACCCAATACAGTTTCAAGCAAACCCATCAACAAAAATATGAAAAATCAGAACTTGGACCCTCAAAACCACATAATACCGAGAAAAAACCAGAAATTGAAGAAAAAAACCAATCCAAACACATACATATATGCGAACATATCATGTCATATATATATACAATGAACATTGTAACTCGCCAGACAAAAATATCTCACCCTCTCATTTCCTTCATTTTTCAGAGTATTTTTTTTTTTTTGCCCACCAAAAAAATAGTACAGAACTAGTCAAATATTCGAAATCTCCCCAAAACCCAATTCAGTTTCAAGCAAAACCCATCAATACAAACATGAAAATCTGAACTTGGACCCTAAAAAAAGCATAAAACCGACACATGAAAGAGAAAAAACCAGAAACTGAAGAGGAAAACCAATCCAAACACATACATATATGCAAACATATCATGTTATATTTACACTGAACATTGTAACTCACCAGAGAAAAGAATCTCACTCGCCCATTTCCTTCATTTTTCAGAGTTCTTTTTTTTTTTTTGCCCACCAAAAAAATAGTACAGACCAGTCAAATCTTCAAAATCTATACAAAGTATACTAGCATTCTGTTAAAAGTGTACTAGCAGTCAAATTTTCCAGCAGTAGCATACTAGCATTCTGTTAAAAGTGTTGGATTTTGCTCTAGGACAATTGATTTCATCTTCCAATTGAAGCTAAAACCAACTGAATTTTACATGGAGGGTTGTGAACATTAGTGGTTACATTATAATATGTTATAATGTTTTTGAATATAGGATATACTAAAGTGAGCTAAAGCTCTATTAAAGGAAGATGACACCCAAGATCACTCCCCTCAATGTGTGAGATTAGGTTTTCCCTTTTCATAATTAAAAGAAAAGTTGTGGATGTATGCTCTTCATTAAGTTTGTTTGTTTTCTTTTTGTGTTTTTCTTTTTTTTTTAATGAAAAAAAAGGAAGAAGAAATATATATCAAAACTCAAGACATGTTTGAAAGGACCTAAGCAGACAATTAAAAGGTCACTTTCCACAAATAAAGCAACGTAAAAATTGATCTAGCCTAAAGGGATCCAAATATAAACTTCTATACTCTGTTTTTAACTAAAGGGATCCAAATAGATACATCTATGAAAGCATGCCCAAGTTTTTAACTTGATTAACTTTGTTCTCCAGATTTCATTACAGTGAAGACCGGTTTACAAGAGACCTAACAGATTTCTTCTTCAGAATAGATTTCTAGTTTGGAAAAAAAACTGCAGAACAAATTATAGTACAGATCTACAAAATGTAGCACAGATCTACAACCAACCATGGCAGAACAGATTTCTGGTTCCAAAATTTTGCATAACAGAGAAAGAGAGACTGACCTGAGAGTGAGATCGATGTGGTTTGGAAATTTTGCAAAAGATCTGTAAAACAGATTTGTCGTTTTAGAAAAAAAAAAAAAAAAAAAAAAAACCACCATGGTAGCTTTGCAAAAATCTGAGATCAATTTGTTGCCATTGAAGCTGCTATCAAATTGATCTCAGCTGCCATGAAATCCTAAAGCTGCCATCAATTTGATGGCAGTTGAAATCCCAAAGCTGCTATGAAATCGAAGCTGCCATCAAAGAGAGAGAAAAGAAAGAGACCTAAGTGCACATGAAATCGATCTGTCAACAAACAAAAATACCCTTTGTCTCATTATTAATCGATTTCATGACAGATCTATTAACCTACAAACCATAGCAAGAGAGAGAGAAGAAAGAGACCTGAGATCAATTTGTTGACAGATCTACAAAGATCTGCTGTTTGCAACAAAATGTTTTAGAAAAGAAAAAAAAAAATCGAAGCTCGGTGAACACAAAGAGCAAGGTCGGTGAACACAGAGAAGAGAGAGAAGACAGAGAGAGAAGAGAGGGGAGACAGAGAGAGAGAGAAGAGAGAAGAGAGACTAACCTGATCTGTGAAGTTCAAGTCAACATGAATGAAGTGGAGGAAGATGAGATACAACTTTTAGTTTAACGTTGGGACAAAATAAATTCAATTCGGGTGCTGCGGAGATTTGAACCAGGGTCAAGTTGCCAACAATTAAGTTACTGTAGCTCCGCTACAGTAACTTTCGCTACAGTGCCAGTTTAATAAATTAGCGAAAACACATTTTTTCTGTTTCCGTTTTTTGGGTGGAATTTATAAACTGAGAAGTCGAATTATAAACTAATTTTTTTACCAAACGAGTTTTTAGCACAGTTTTTAAAATTTTTGTAAATATAAACTGTAAACTGAAAATAAAATGGTTACCAAACATACCCTTAGAGTCTCTAAGATGAAAAATCACTTTGTATAATATATAGTAGAGATAGATAGATTATGAGATTTAGGAAAGAGACAAATATTAAAGGAGAGATTTTAGGAATTTTTAATTTAATTATTATTTTTTTTAAATCTATAGTTACTTTGTTAGCTAATCGTACTATTTTTAAACATTTTTAAAAATACAAAAATTAGCAATTGTGGTTTTAATTCTTTTTAATCTATAATATTTTAATATATATATAATTACTTTTGTTATAAGATGAGATTTGTGTTTTTTTTTAAATGTATAATTACTTTGTTATGCAATGAGATTTAAGAAAGAGAGAAATTTTAGGAAAGAGATTTTAGGAACTTGTAATTTAAAATTTTAGGTGATTTTTTCCCCATTAATCTATAATTACTTGGTTAGCCAATACAATTATTTTTAAATATTTTTAAAATTACAAAAATTAACAATTGTGAAATGAGACTTTCTAGGTTTGGCATGGGTTATTTTGGCTATTTTAATCAAAAAAGACAAAATAGGTAAAAAAAAAAAAAACTAATAAGATAAAATGTTATATTTAAATCATATTTATTTTATTTTTTATCTTACAAAAGTCAAAAAATTCATTCAAAATAAGATTTTTTAGTCTCAAATTAAAATAATTAAAAAAAATTAAAAAATCAACCCATATCGCAAACAAAGATTTTGAAACCTTCATAAATTTTCTTGTTAAAAATCTCAACTATGCCAAGTTTGGGAAGACTAAATAAGTGCACTTTTTGACTTTTATTGTATTATATGTAGAAAAAATAGAGAGGAGATGTTGATTGATGTGACCCAAAAATGATAAAAAGATGAAATAAATGCACTTTTTTAGGTTAGCCAAACTTAGCCTAAATTCGATCCGTTAACACGCTCAAACCGTGGGTGTTAAATAGGCAGTTTCACCGCCATTGCGAAAGCCATTGTCGCCACTGCTACTCACACTCCAACACATCACCAGCACTGCCAGGTGGTTATCGGACCACTACCATAGTATAAAAAATGCTTGAGAAAAATTTTAATTTTTTTTCTTTAAATTTTAAACATCAACTAATTTGATTAAATTCAACACTTAAATTTTAATAGGTATCAAACAATTTTCAATTAAAAAGTGTAACATTCAATTTTTAATACTTAATTTTAATTTTTATATTTTAATTATAAATTTTAAGATAAATTATAAATATATATTTTGAGATTTATTTAAAATACAAATTGCCTTTATAGTTTTATAAATTATAAATATTTTCTTATCAAATTTTTATATTTAACATAATTAATTAAAAAAATAAAATTCCTATAATTCTAAATTTTTAGCAAAACTGATGAAGTGGGTTTGTGATTTATCTTAAATTTTCTCGAATAGTACTTTAGACACCTGTTTAAAATTGGGTTAATTTGAGTTTATTAAAAAAATTAAGAATAAAATTTAAAAAATTAAAATGTCGATAACACAAGACATCATACTTTAACATTAATATTTGGGCGGTGCTTCAGACCCCCAGTGACGTGACACACTGGGATTGGCTGAAAATCAAAAAAAAAAAAATAATAATAATTTTTTTTTTGGGCCAATGGGAGGACTACACACACGACCCCCAGTGACCCCCACTGGGGGTCTGAGGCATTTTTCTTAATATTTTAACGCAGAAGAATCTGTGCCGAGTATATTTAACATAAGGGCCTGGCTTTGGTCCAGTCCTTAATCGGACTGAACGGTGCTGTTGGGCCCGTGGGGGCCCACCACGGGTTCCATTTTGAAAATCTGAACCGTTCAATGTGTAGAACTCGTCGAGTACTATATGCCTGTGAAAAATCACGTTGATCAGATATCGATAGTTATGTGATCAAATCAGTTTTGTATAAAAAAAATGGAAGGTGAATAAATTAACGGTTGATAAAAAACTGATTTGATCACATAGCTATTGATATCCGATCAACGTGATTTTTCACAGACATATAGTACTTGACGAGTTCTACATATTGACGGTTCAGATTTTCAAAACGGGACCCGTGGTGGGCCCCCACGGACCCAACAGTACCGTCCAGTCCGATTAAGGACTGGACCAAAGCCAGAGCCTTAACATAATCATGGTCAACAATCAATTGGTTTTTAAATCGTGTACACCATAACATGATTTACCTTTTGCACACCCAATAATCACCCATTCATATTATTTTAATCATGCTGAATGCACATTCTCATAAATAATATAATGACACTTGGAGCTATAGTTAAGTTAACTCAATTAATTTTATTATTATTTATAAATTTATAAATAAAAGAGATGATAATAGTACAATCCAAACGAATATAAACGGTTTGTTTGAGAAGTAATTTTTTAGTTATTTTAGTTTAGGGTTAAAAAATTTTGTTTGAGAATGATTTTTTTATTTTTTTTGACTTTTTGTGAAAAAAATATAATAATTATGAGTTAAATATAATATTTTATCTTATTAAAGTAAAAAAATTATTTTATTTTTTTTATAATTATTTTAACCAAAAAAAAAAAAACCGTAAGATAGACTTTCCGAACAGAGGCAAAAAGTATAACATAGTGGAAAAGGATATATACATTCTCATAAATATTATAATGACACTTGAAGCTAGAGCTAAGTTAACTCAATTAATTTTATTATTATTTATAAATTTATAAATAAAAGAAAAGATACTAGGACAGTCCAAACAAATATAAAAAGTATAATATAGTATAGTGGAAAAGGATGCTTTAACTGTATTTCTTTTGCTGATCCATTTGCTTTACTCTTCACTGTAGAGCTATTGTCGGTGACTACCAAAGCTTCACTGAACTCAAGCCTCTACTGAGAGAGAGAGAGAGAGAGAGAGAGAGAGAGAGGGCTTGAAGAAGACTACCCACAAAATCAAAATCAACAATGGACACAACAATCTCTCCTTCACAAATCCCTCTGCTTTTGTTTGCCAGAGTGTCAGGTCTCATTGTTGCAATTCTTGTCCTCATTTGGGCTCTTGCCTTCAAGACTAGTTTCCTCTCTCACTCTCAATCCCAAGAAGACACCATCTATGCTGTACCCTTCTTCTCTCTCCTTCTCTAAATACATGCATTTGTATTTGAGCAAAAGATTGTGGCATTATATGTTGTTTTTTATTTTCAACAGGTGCTTCATCCCTTGCTAATGGTGATTGGGTTCATACTCATCAGTGGAGAAGGTAGTGAAGCAGAGAAAAATTTTTTTTTCTTCAAGAAATGGGTTGTTTTATTGGAACAAGAAAGTGTTTTTGAGAAATGGGTTTTGATTGTTTTTGTTGTTTTTGTTTTTACAGCGATTTTGGTGCACAGATGGTTGCCAGGTTCAAGAAATTTGAAGAAATCAGTGCATTTGTGCCTGCAAGGAGTGGCTTTGGCTTGTGGGATTTTTGGGATCTGGACAAAGTTTCATGGAGAAGATGGGATTGTGGCTAATTTCTTCAGTTTGCATTCATGGATGGGTTTGATTTGTGTCTCCTTGTTTGGGGCTCAGGTTGGTTTGTTGTTCTTCACTCCAAAATCAAAATATTTCTAGTAAAATGCATTAATGCTGTTTGGTCAGGATTTGACGAGGAATTTGAAAAGAAAAATGAAAAATGTGTAAAATATGAATAAAACATATTTATATTTCCCTTGATTTCACGCATTTTTTTATTTTCTTTTTCAAATCCCTCTCTAAATCCCTAACCAATTGTTTTTGGCCTGTGAGAAATCAAAATATGTTTCTGTTTTTGGCCTGTGAAAAATCAAAATATGCTTCTGTTTTCAGATGATGTACTCCATACCCATTTGTCGGGGGAAAAAATCACAGAATCGGATACCCTTTCTCAAATGGGTTTATCATTATTATTATTTATTTTTTTGTGGTCCTGCATCATGTGAGAATGTGTCAAATTTTTTCATGCAGACACCTTGGTCCCATAAACAACAGTCCTAGTTACGCCCTTTGGGTTTGCCCACGACCCAAATTTAGGTGTAGGGATATTTTTAATATTTTCGCACTTAATCCTAGTTGTTTTATTTTTTATGTATTTATTATATTGGAGGGCAGAAGGCCATCTCTCTAATTTCTTATAATCTTTTTTGTCTTAGTGAATATTTCTTGTGTGTTGATTTTTTTTTATGTGTTGTGTTTAACTGATATAGTTTGGTATTCCTAACACCATGATCACTTTTGAGTATTTAGGGATTGTTTGGGGTATCTTAAATAAGTGTACTTTTTGTCTTTTTGGAATAAAAAATTGAGAAAAAAAATATAGATGTTTGGGTTAACTTTTTGACATTTATGAAAAAATGTGTATTAAAAAATTATATAAATTAGTGTATAGGGAAAAATTAGGATTGAGAGTTGTGCATCCATAATTTTTGACTTTTGGTGAATAGTGATAATTTTTTAACATTTTGAGTAATTTTTTAATTTTTTTTCAACTCGCCAAACTTAGTCTTTATTGGAAAGCGATACAAATGCCATTATTGCTTTAGGCTCCTCCACATGAGTTATCAATTGCCAAGCAACAAAAACATTATTGCTTGAATTTCGTATAGTTTATAATATGCATTTTTCTTTTAAGGGACCCCAAGCTTGTTTGGTATTGTTTTCATTTTTTTGTTTGTTTTTTATTTCTATTTTCTAGAAAATATATGAAATTTGTTTGGTGAATTATTTCCAATTATTGTTTTCCAAAAAAAATAAAAGTTAAAAAACAATTGTTGCACAATAATGAAAGCATAATTTCCAAACTTTACATTATTTTTGTCCGTGTCCGTATCTAATTTTGGATCTTTTTTGCTTACTTAGCTTATCCTAAAATTTAGAATTTGAGGAGTCCAACCCCTTAGACATGCACCTGCACCTGTCAAACTAATATAGAAAAGAGGGCGTTTGATGTTATATTTCTTCTCTGTTTTGGTGCAGTGGTTGATGGGGTTCTTGAGCTTCTGGCACAGAGGGGAGGCGAGGACAATAAGGCTTCGAATCTTGCCTTGGCACGTCTTCCTTGGTCTCTACACGTATGGTTTAGCAGTGGTGACCGCTGAAACGGGGCTGCTAGAGAAGTTGACATTCTTACAAACAAAGAGGAATGTGTTGAAGCATTCAACAGAGTCCATGGTTGTAAATGGTTTGGGACTTGGGTTGGCTTTGCTAAGTGGGATTGTAATATTAGCCGCAGTTTCACCAAAGCACCATACTCCAGATGCTGCTAAGATCATATACTCAAATAATAAAAAGTGTCTGTCTTCTTGATTTGTTGAATTCAATCTTTATAGTTTTTGAGTGTATACATGCTTGCAAAAAGTGTTTTTGTTGTTGATAATCTACTTGTATGCTTGTTTTATGAGCAATTTGATGACAAAAATTGGTTTGAACTTTCTTGGGTCTCTTGATTAGTAGAATCTTTTAATGCTTTAGCTTGAAGATGGTAGTTTAGAAGAATTAAAGAACTACAAGGACGAGTTTGGATTTGATCATGTGGTGGACAAAATCGGAGAGAGACTGTTGGCACAAAGAAGCATGGCTTTTTGACCTAAATTTTTTTATTCAAAATTAAATGATTAAGTTCTCGTTTGCGAACAGATTTTTTTAGTGATTTTTTAATTTTTTAGCTAAAATATTATGTAAAAAAATTTAGTATGTTTGGAATGACTTTTTAACTTTTTACGAAAAGATGTGCAAAAAGTAGAAACAAAAATAAATTTTTGACTTTTTGGTATAGATTATTAATTTTTTTTAAAGTAATTTTTTGATTTTTTCACTAAAAAAGTCACTTGCCAAACAAGGCCTACAAATAAATCAACATGCATCTCATTTTACATTAGAGCGTGATTAGAAATCACATTTTTCTTAAAAAGAATTATGGTTAATAACATTTTTTACTTGAGTGTAAATATAGTAGTTTAGACCAAAGATATGTGTGGTGTGGTTTGGGCGGTTTGAGAATAAAATTATAAATTGAATGGTAGATTAGCAAATTATGGTTTGAGCGGTTTTGGACGGATTGGAGAATATTCTAACAAATTATCAAGCTTTTATAAAATATATAACACTAATTTGTATAATATTTTTAATTTATATAATACAAACTAATTTTGCATAATATTTTTCATATATATATATATAACTATTAATTTGTAATAAATTTCACATCTTAAATCTCTCTCACACTTATTTTTACTTTGATATTTCATTATAGGTTAAAAAATATATATGGATTAACTATAACAGAACGGAGCGGTTTCGAAGACGGATTATAAATTTTAAAGTTTAAACTGTAGTTAGCGGATAAAGTGGTGCGGATTGATGCGGATCGGTATGATTTTAGTGGATTGAGTGGTATTTTGCACAATCCTAATTTAGACAGTGTTGTTTGGTTTTCTGTATTAAAAAAATGTGAATAATAACTACATTTTTATGAAAAAAAAATGATTTCTAATTACGCTTTTAATATAAACTAATAAAAAAAATTAGTGATAAATTCAATTTAGAAGGTGTCTAAGAGCATCTCCAACGCTTCACTTTTTTTTTCATCAAATCTGAGTCAAAAAAATGACTTTTCACCAAATCTGATACTGAGCGCTCCAACCCTTCATTTTCATCAAATTTTCATCCGGGACAACCGGGTGGTCGACCGGCCGGTTGACCGGTTAGCCCAAAAAAATTTTTTTTTTTTTTTTTTTTTTTGAATTTTCTGAACTTTTTTTGAACTTTTTAAACTTTTTTCGGGACAACCGGGTGGTCGACCGGCCGGTCGACCGGTTAGGCAAATTTTGTTTTTTTTTTTTTTTTTTTTACGGTTTGAACTTGAACTGTTTGAACCTTTCACTGGTTGACCGGTTGGTCAACCGGCTCCTCTTTCCAACGGTCAGGAACAGTGTTTTGATGAATTCAGTATTCTCTCGCCGATTTGATGAATTGTTTGATGAATTGTGGATTTGATATCAGTTCTGATGAACCGTTGGAGTGATGAACAGTGCCTTTTTCATCAAAATTTAAATTTGATATCCATTCTGATACACCGTTGGAGATGGTCTAAGTCATTAGGTCTAGTGTAATTTTTTTTATTGGTGAGATGTCTACCATTTGTGAAATAATTTGGTGAGAAGCCTACCATTTGTGAAATAGTTTGGTAAGATATGCTTTTATTTGTTTTGAAGGACATTTTGTTTTTAATTTTACCTCTTAATTTATCTGTTAACTTTTTTGACTATTTGTTCAAATTATTTTCTATCTGTTCTAAAATTTCATCTATCTGTTCAAATTATTTTGTCTATCTGTTCAATTTTTTATGTATAAAGTTTCTATCTGTCTAAATTTTATCTATCCAAATTTTTTATCTATTCAATTTTTTTATCCATACAAATTTTCTATCCAAATTTTATCTGTATAAATTTTTATATCTATATAATTTTTATCTGTACACGAACCGATTGTGCGTGGTCACTGTTAAAGGCAAATAAAGAATCGATTTGAGAGAAAATAAACAAGAACAAGCAGATCCAAAACCTAGAAGCCATTAAATCCATCCGTTGAAATTCAATTCTCTCTCTCTCTCTCTCTCTCTCTCTCTCTCTCTCCATACATACAGATATTATTCAATTCAATATATCTTTATCATCTTATCAACTTAGATCACAAAAAATCAAAAAATCATCAACATCATCATCATCGCAAATCATCATCAAATTTACCACATACCTAGATCTACCACATATATAAATTTACCACAGATCTAAGTCATCAACAACATCATCATCATAGATCATCATCTAAACCTTACTTCACAGAGATTAAAATTATGGAAACCCTAAACCAGTGGACATTGTCAATGCAATAATAACATATTGACATTTCTCTTTGTTTAAATAGTTAAAATTATGAAAAGATATACACCTAAAGCAAAAACTACAAAGGCTTGCCGCAAATTTCACAGTGACAAGATCTTCTAGACGGCAAATTAATCGGATCCAACCAAGCCTAAATTAAATTAAAATTTAAAAAAAAAAAAAAAACATGAATTAGATTTCTAAAATTCAGCAAAAATAGAATGGAAGATTCAAGAGAGGACTTTAGACGTATAAGAACTCCCCCAGCCTTGCTTGGATATAATTAACGAAGAAGCGACCATCG
Source organism: Camellia granthamiana (assembly GCA_036172215.1). Lineage (NCBI taxonomy): Eukaryota > Viridiplantae > Streptophyta > Magnoliopsida > Ericales > Theaceae > Camellia > Camellia granthamiana. The sequence goes on from JAXFYN010000547.1 coordinate 105,076, forward strand.
ATTCTTGGGCTTTTCCACAAACCCTAGCGTTACAGGTACTTGTTCTTCATTTTTGTCTTAGAAAAACATAGCTACCTGAACTTAGGAAAACAGAGAATGTGAGAAAGTGACCAGGAAGTACAGATTAACTCTCTCTCCCTCTCTCTAACATCACTTGAGGCTCTCAACAATCGACACCGAGCCACCGCACTTTCGACACCAAGTTACAGCGAGGATCTGGCGGCATGATGAGATCCAAGCCACGTGAGGCAGATAGGAGACTCGGTGGCCCCGCTGAGTTTGGCGTTGGTGGTAAAGAATTTGACGATGAGTAGACGACGGCGAAGGAAAGAGAGGAATGAGATCGGCGGACGAGGGAGATCGGCGGTGAGGAAATAGTGATATGGTGGTTGTTGATGCAGATCTGTGTGATTCACCGACGAAGTTCGATTGGAGAGGACCTCCTCCAGTACTGATTTCGGTGGAAGAGGACAGGAGGAGAGAGAGAGTATGATTTGCTTAGGTTTGATTTTGAGAACAAAAATGCGAGGATTCCAAAACTTTCATCAAAATTTTTATCAAATGTTTCACATGGGTGTAAAACCTACATAGTGTGGGTCCCACACCATATAAGACATTTGGTAAAAATTTTGGGGTCTCTAGCACTACTCTTTTGAGAATCATGTATATATATATGTGGGTATTTTTGTCAATTTACAAAAGCTTGTCCTTATGGACATAAAAAAGTGGCGTGCAGACCTAGGCCCCATTTGTTTATAGAGTTGGATGATGGGATTGGAACTAATAATGAGGTGGGATTCAAAAAATTGTGTTTGTTTTGGAAAGTGGCGATGGGATTAAGAGTCCCATAGGACTATGAAAGACCTTAGATGAAGAGACTAGTAGTGGCCTAGGAGAGGTGGTATTCAAAAATGAATCCCTTGGACTATGGGTTAATTGACTATTTTAACATTGTGTTTATTACTAAATTTGTTATAATACTTGAAATAATGCTCATAATATGACTCATGTAATATTAAATACAAACAATTGAGTAAAATTTTATTGATAGTTGGATTCTTTAATATTTGTTAAAAAAGAAAAAGAAAAAAGAATAACATTGAGCAAAAATTTGTTGATAGTTGGATTCATTAATATACATATATATATAACATTTAGGGCTTGTTTGGGGTGTCCTAAAGTGTACTTTTTGGACTAAAAAAATTAAGAAAAAAATATGGAAGTTTGGGTTAACTTTTTGACTTTTTTTAAAAAATATGTATTAAAAAATTGTATAAAAAAAAATGTGTAGGAGAAGATTAGGGAGGGGTGGCCCACAGCCGTACAAGCTGATCGGATGAATTGGAGTAGGAAATTATTGTCTAATTTTGGGCATTACACTGGACGATTTTGTTTGGCCCGTGGGGGTCATCACGGGTCCCATTTTAATAATCTGAACCGTTCAATGCGTATAACTCGTCGAACACTATGTGCTTATAAAAAATCACATTGATCGGATATTGATAGCTATATGATCAGATTTATTTATTTTTCAATCATTAATTATAACACTATCCATTTGTTGTACATAACTGATTTGATCATATAGTTATTGATATCCGATCAATGTGATTTTTTACAAACATATAGTACTCGACGAGTTCTACTCATTTAACGGTTCAGATTATCAAAACGGGACCCGTGATAGCCCCCACAAGCTAAACAGCGGTGTGCGTGCAAATCACACCCAATCATTTCCTGTCTGTCTACTGCCACAGCACAGCCGCTGCAGGTACATCACTTCGGTGTGTACTTTTTGTACAAAATTGATTTTTTTAATTTTTTTTTATATTTTGGAGTAACTTAGTGATGTCTTTTTATATTTTGGAATAACTTTTTGACTTTTTGGCTTATTCAGGTTAAGCCAAACCAGCCCTTAGTGATGTCTTTTTATATTTTGGAATAACTTTTTGACCTTTTGGCTTATTCAGGTTAAGCCAAACCAACCCTTAGTAAAAAAAATTTTGATAGTTGGATTCTTTAATATTTAAAAATTTTTAAAAAAGAAGAAGAATAACATTGAGTAGAAATTTATTTATTCTTTAGTTGGTATAAGCCTAAATTTGACAATAATGCAAAGGGTATTTGTGAAATTTTTCATGGTTAATCCCACTTCTATCTCTCCGAACTAACATGAACTATTACTAGTCCACTAGTTATCAAACAAACATAATTTTTCTTAATCCTCTCACTAACAGTTCCCTCACTAACAATCCCTTCTATTTTATCTCTGAAAACAAACGGGCCCTTTGGACATAAGAAATTCAATATTGGATTTTTCACCGAACACCCAATAAAAAATAAGTTTATTTGTACATTGATTATTTAACTTTAAATAAAAAATTAATTTAAAAAATATGAAGGGAAAAAAACTGAACTATTTGAAAATAATTTTTAAAATTTTTATAGAAAAATATGCATAAAGTATTTTAAAAGGATTTTTTAAATTTTTATAAAAAAATATGTAAAAAATAGAGATAATAGGAAAATCCCTAACTCATTCATTAATTAGACGGTTGTTGAACCCTACAAATCAGCACTCCAATTGTGTACTCATTACTCAAGATGCCGAGCACACGTCTCAATTGCATTTTATTAATTTAAAATTAAGTTTTTAATTTTTATTTATATGACATTTTAAATAATTTTTAATCTTGATATTTATGTGCACGAATTACTAAGTTATAAACTAGTCGAGTTGAAGTAAATAACAAATTATGTAATTTTGACCATTTGACCTATTTTTTAAAGTTAATTCCAAACAAATTTAAGGGGTTGTTTGGAGCGTCCTAAATAAGTGTACTTTTGATCTTTTTAGATTAAAAAATTGAAGAAAAAAATATGAATATTTGGGTTAATTTTTTGACTTTTTATGAAAAAATATGTATTAAAAAATTATATAAATTAGTGTATTGGAGAAGATTGTGATGGAAGTGATGGAATTGCTGTACGGTGAGGGACAGTATGCAGAGTGGAGGGAGGGGAGATGATTCCCTACTTTTCAGGCAGTGAATTGAAGGTGTTGTTCTGGCAGTGAAGGCCCACCACGGGTCCCATTTTGCTAATCAAAACCGTTCGATATGTAGAACTCGTCGAGTACTATATTCTTGTAAAAAATCACGTTAATCGGATATCGATAGCTATCTGATCGGATTAGTTTTTTTTTTAACCATTACCTATAACACCATCCATTTTATAAATTTTAACTGCCTTGATCATATAGTTACCGATATCTGATCAACGTGATTTTCGACAGGTATATAATACTCGACGAGTTCTACACATTGAACAATTCAGATTATTAAAACGGGACCCGTGATAACCCCCACAGGCCAAACAGCACTGTGTTATGTGTACATCTAAATAAGTGTAATTTTTTCCACAACAATGCTCCGCCTGCTCTGCCGTTATGATTGTTTGAAAATCAAAAAGTAGTAAAATTAATTTTTTAATATTTTTTTTGGGATGAATAGTAATAACTTTTTAACTTTTTAAGTAATTTTTTGACTTTTTAACTTTCTATGGAGTACCCAAACCAGGCCTAAATAAGAGTTGAGCAGACTATGGTATAACTTGTATAGGTTACTGGAGACCATAAAAAATAAAATAAAAGATGGTGATATAAAAAATGATATGCTATTATAGACAAAAAAAAGTTACACATAATTAAAAAACTAAATGGTGACATAAAAAATAACAGTGTTTAAAATTATAATTATTGTAAAAAAATTGTGTAAAATTGTATAAAAGTAAGTAAAACTATTTTGAGGTATCTGAAAAATGTATTAAAATTATGAATATTTTTACAGTTCGTAATTTTCATTGACTAAAGGTGGTCATTAACAAACCCATAAAAAATTTATACATAAACTATCTGAGAGGGAGATTTCATAATCTGGCCTTGGGCCGCGATATTGGCTGGGCTGAAAATGGTCCGAGCGTGTTTGGGCCGAGCTGGGCTGGGCCGGGCCATTCCATGTGGAGTTTGCTCAGTTGAAGTTTAGACCAGATTTGGCCGAGATGATTCTTTGCCAGCCCGGTTGCTGTTGTTCACTCATTTAGCTCAGCAAGTGGGATCCTCCGCAGACCGTCGGAGGGGTTTTCCGACAACACACTGCCGGGTAGCTCACTGCCGTTGTGTTCACAGATTAGTCGGATCGAAGCAGAGCTTGGACGCATGGAGTACGAGCGGTATCAGATATTTTTGCCCCGTACAATTGGCGCCGTCTGTGGGAAATCTTTGCAGACACAACCTTGCCTTCCAAGCTCATCGGATCGCCTTCTATGGCAAACAACAACGAAATACTGTTGTCTACCATCGACGGTATTACCCCAGAGTCAGTCTGTCGGAGAGACAAACTTCCCGCCGTTCCGAACATGACGGGCCTGGAGACTTCCCCAGAAGGACTTCCTAGAGATGTACGAGATAAGCGCGCCAGAAGTTTTGGTCACTCGCGGAGTTCGGACAAGCACCGACAGCGAAGAGAGTCACACGCCCAATGCCTGGAGCACAAGTTGAGGGACCAAGACGCCGTCATCCAGAGAATGTCGGCAGAGATGGAAGCTCTTAAATGGCAAGTCAAATGGAAGCGTACTGCTGGAGTGGGTGACCACAGTGAGCGCACCCAACCCTGTCGCTCAAGCAGCCAGAGCCAGCGATACACGCCTTCCCTTTCCATCACTAGAAGCTATGGGATTGGAGACAAAGACCCCGCCTACTGAGAAGTCTAGCGCGCAAGATAGTAGCTACCATCCTTCACATCCGCCAACGACATCGAGGTATTCCTACTCCGCTTATTCGGAGGACCTGAGGGACATCTTGAAGGAACGAGCACGCCAACGGAAGGTTCAAAGGGTGCCAGCGCTCCAACAGTTATCCTACGGAGGTCATGCTAGCGAGGAAGTCATAATGCCGCCACCACGCTCAGTCGTGCCTGTCCCTTTGGACAAAGATTTGGTAAGGCTAAACGCTACCCCCTTCTCTCTTGAGATAAAGACCACACCGCTCTCAGCAGGCTTTTACCAGCCCAAGTTTACGCTTTATGACGGGAAAAGCGATATGTACATGTATGTAAGCCACTTCCGGCAAGTCATGGCTGGACACTGGTGTAATGATGCTCTTATGTACCTTATTTTCCCATTGAGTCTGGGCGAGTTGGGCTTGAAATGGTTTGAGAGGCTTCTGGAGGAAAGCATCGAAAGGTGGCAGCAGTTGGCAGAAGCATTCATGACTCGATTCAAAACCAATACCAAAACGCCAAAGGAAGTGGACCACCTCCTGAGCGTCAAAATGGAGTCAAGCGACTCCCTCAAAGCATACAACGCCAGGTATTGGGAAACCTTCAACGAGATCCTAGATTGCCCGACCAACTTGGCAATCACCCAATATAATCGCGGTCTCTTGGTCGAACATAGACTAAGGGACTCGCTCACGATGAATCAACCAACTTCCATGGGGCAACTGATGCAACGCATCAATGAGCACATCCGAGTGGAGGATGATGCGGCGGTATCCACCGTAAAGACAAATTCGGTGGCAACGAACAAAAGGGTGGCTGGAAAAGTACACGCGGTCGGATAGGAGACAAACCGTCCAAGTGACCGCGCAAGAGAATTAGACCGTGGTCCGGATCGTGGAAATCGGGGTAAAGGTCGCCGCAATGACCGAGCTGAATATCCCCGCGATGATGCAGCAGATGCAAACAGAAAGTTAAACGCTCGGGCAGGCATCACCACGGTCTTTAAGATTCCAATCTATCGCATACTTAGTGAAATCCGCGACGAGGATTACGTCCGGTTTCCTGCTAAATTAGGCGATACGCAAAAAGGCTTTAATCCACGGTACCGCTGCATATTTCATAAGGAGCGAGGGCACCAGACGGAGGACTGTTTGCCCTTGAAGCAACACTTGGAAGAGTTAATCGCAGCCGGTCACTTGAGCCGTTACATCGATAGGGGCATTAGGGTCGCGCACCACACCCCGGCTGAGCTAAGTGGTTCGGATGACCTAAAGGTGCCCTCCCAAGGAGTGGTCAATGTGATCCACAGTATAGTGGAGTCAACGCGGGTATGCGAGCTTCGATGGATGATAAAAAAGGCAAAACATATGAGGGAAGTTTTGTCAGCCCAACCCGTGATCAAAAGGGGCAAGACCGAGGAGAAAAATGTGATTAGCTTCTCAAGTAGGGACCTTGAGCGCATTCAAACGTCGCACAACGATGCCCTAGTGGTCACCCTTCGCATCAAGGACTTCGATGTTAAGCGCATCTTGATCGACTAAGGTAGCTCGATCGAGATCATGTACTACGATACGTTCAAGCAGCTCAAGCTCCGAGATACAGACTTGGCTCCGGCAACTTCGCCACTGGTTGGTTTTAACTCACAACTGGAGTGGCCAATGGGAAAGATAATCCTGTCAGTCAAAGCCAGATCCGTGGTCAAGCAGGTGGAGTTCTGGGTAATTAAAGGTGCCGTCCAAATACAACTTGATCCTAAGTAGGGGATGGCTTCACGCCATGCAAGCGGTAACGTCAACCTACTACCAGGTCATGAGGTTCCCCTCGGCTACGGGGGAAGTTGAGGAGATTTAGAGCGATCAAGTCATGTCGAAGCAGTGTTTCGTGGCAGTGAATGGGAACCGAGCTGCCAAAGGCTTCGTGCAAATGATCGAAGGTCCGAAAGACCAAAGTGTCCTTGATGACGTGGGCACTAGGGCCAAAGAAAAGGCTGTTGAAGAGTTGGTGGAGGTGCGGTTTGACACGGAAAGTCCTGACAAGTTCTTTTTGCTGGGATCTAGTCTGACCGCCCAAGAAAGGACCGAGATGGTGGAGTTCTTGGTGGCGAATATCGAAGTCTTTGCATGGACGCCATATGATATGCCTGGCATTGATCCAAGCTTTATTTGCCACCAATTCAATGTCTTCCCAGATGCGCGTCCTATTATTTAAAGAACGAGGAGATCTGCCCTTCACCACGCCGAGGTAGTCGCAGAGGAAGTCAAGAACCTACTGGAAGCTAGGACAATCCAGGAAGTGCACTACCCTCGGCGGGTTTCGAACACGATCATAGTACCCAAGAAGAATGGGAAATGGCGAGTCTGCGTTGATTACAAGACGGTCAACCAAGCTTGCCCTAAAGATAGTTTTCCTTTACCCAAAATAGACCAGCTAGTGGATCTTACAGCCGGACACAGCCAGCTCAGTTTCTTGGACGCCTATCGCGGTTGTCACCAGATCGCCATGCATGAACCTGACCGCGAGATAACCTCTTTCACGACCCCAAGGGGGTTGTTTTGCTACAGAGTCATGCCTTTTGGTTTGAAGAACGCCGGGGCCACTTTCTAGAGGATGGTGACTAAAATGTTTGTCCCTCTGCCAGGCCGAACGATGGAGGCTTACATCGATGACATGGTGGTCAAAAGCAAGCAGCAGGTCGACCACTTATCCGACCTAGCTGAGATGTTCGCCATTATTAAACAATACAAGCTTTGCCTGAATGCGTCAAAGTGTGCCTTCGGCGTGGGATCAGGGAAATTCCTTAGCTTCCTAGTCACAAACCGATGCATCGAAGCAGACTCCTCACAAATCAAAGCCATACAAAAATTGAAGCAGCCCAACTCAGCAAAGGATGTGCAACATCTTGCCGGTATGGCAGCCGCGCTTAACCGATTCATAAGCCGGTCATCAGATCGTTGCCGCCCTTTCTTTCGAGTCTTGAGGTCCAAGTTTTCATGGGACGAAAAGTGTGACAGGGCCTTGGCCGAGCTCAATATGTATTTGTCTTCCGCTCCACTCTTGGTAACACCCAAGCCCAGCGAAGAGCTCTACCTTTATCTAGCTGTCACTCAACATGCAATTAGTGCGGTGCTTGTCCGGGTAGAAGGTATCCAGCATCTCCCTATCTTTTATGTGAGCAAAACCTTGCTGCCGGTAGAGTCGAGGTAACTTGCCGCTGGAGAAACTTGCTTTGGCACTAATGATGGCCTCCAGGAAATTGGCGCACTACTTTCATGCTCACATAATCGTGGTGTTGATTGAATTCCCTCTGAAAGCCTTATTTGAGCAGGTAGACTTCTCCGGCCCAATTCTGAAGTGGGCAGTCGAACTGGGGCAATCTGACGTCACGTTTTAACCCTGCACCGCCATCAAAGCCCAAAGCGTTGGCCGACTTTGTTGTTGAATTCTTGCCTGGAATTCACCCGGTATGCCCAGTAGATCTTACTGCGGCAGTCGGGTGGCGAGTGTAAGCGCAATGGAAATTGCACAACGGAGTGATATCGGCGACGCGAAACTTGCGCACCCGTCCACAAAAATTTCGATCGGGAAGTGTACTTCAAACCAGCGATGTGACAATGGACTTGGGAATAACTGGTCAACCTGTTGGGTCCGGCGCAGCATCGCCGAGGGGGAATGAAGACCTGTTTGTTAAGATAATCAGTGGCGAGCTTGTAGCAGACATAGCCAAGCAGCTGAGCGATCTTGATCCCATCAACCTTCAAGCCTCCCAGGATCTCTCAGAATGTTGAAAACTTTTCATTGGTGAAATGTGCAAACTTTTTGTAGATGGCGCCTCATATCGGCATGGCGTCGGACTAGGCATAGTTTTGATCTCGCCGGACGGTCTAACCATCGAACACTCTATCGCACTCGGATTCCTAGCGTCAAACAACAAAGCTGAGTACGAAGCTCTGTTGGCCGGACTTAAAAACGCGCTCCAGTTGCGCGCATCTGAGCTGATGGTCTACAGCGACTCCTAACTCGTTGTCAACCAAGTGTCTGGAGTGTACGAGGCCAAAGATGACAGAATGGCCAAGTACCAGGCTCTAGTGAGAGAACACATTAAGGCATTCCAATCGATAAGGGTCCAACAAATTGGCCGTGAAGAAAACGGTTGAGCAGACGAGTTGGCCAGTCTAGCTTCCATGATTGACAGTTCAACTCCCAATCCTCTCCTGATCGAGTTTCTTCCCAGACCTAGTATTGAGGACTCAGAACAGACGGAAGTATTCTACATCGAGCTTGGTCCCTCTTGGATGGACCCTATCATCATTTTCCCTGAAAGAACGGACCCTTCCGGCCACAAGAAGGAAGCACATAAAGTCCGGGTGAAGTTAGAGCGGTTTTGGCTCTCTTCATCTGGCGCTCTATATAAGAAGTCATTCACCGGTCCGTACCTCAAGTGTGTTCATCCAAACAGCGTGGAAGCTTTCCTGTACGAGATCCATGAAGGCATGTGCAGAAGTCACATCGGAGAGAGATCTTTGGCCTACCGAGCTATTTTGCAAGGATACTGGTGGCCGTGCCTGCAAGCCGACGCTCAGAAATATGTTAGAAAATATGAAAAGTGCAAAAAGTTCGCCCACCAAATTCACCAGCTGGCCAGAGAACTTCTTCTCCTCATAAGTCCTTGGCCTTTCGCAATGTGGAGGCTGGACATAGTGGGACCACTCCCTACAGCGCCAGGCAACCGGAAGTTCTTCATTACGGCGACAGATTACTTCACCAAATGGGTTGAAGCTGAGCCCTTAACGACCATCAAGGAAAAGGATGTCAAACGGTTTGTTTGGCAGAACGTGATAACGCGGTTTGGCGCCCCCAAGGCTTTGATTTCTGATAATGGCACCCAATTTGATAGGCACTTGTTCAGAGGATTTTGTGAGTAATTGAAGATAAAATTCTACAATTCCACTCCGGCATACCCGCAGTCAAACGGCCAAGCCAAAGCATCAAACAAGACCATTCTTGATGGGTTGAAGAAAAGGCTAGAGAAAGCCAAAGGAAAATGGGCCGAGGAACTCTCTAGTGTTCTCTGGGCATATCGGACGACCTCGAGACGCTCGACCGAGAAACCCCTTTTGCCCTGGCATATGGCATGGAGGCGGTCATTCCATTGGAAATCAGCATGCCCACCTTCTGCAGCGAAAATTTTGAGCCCGAGTTGAACTCTGAAACCATCGCCTTGGAATTGGACCTAGCTAACAAGCGCCGTGAAGAGGCGTTAATCCACATGGCTGCATACCAACAAGAATTGTCCAGAAAGTACAACAAAACAGTGCACCCCAGACCGTTTAAAGTCGGGGACAGGGTTTTAAGGAAGGAGATGGGCAACACACTGGTGCTGAGCGAACGTAAGCTATTGGCAAACTGGGAAGGGCCTTACAGGATAATCGGTCTGGCATGCAAGGGGGCATACCACTTAGAGGACTTGGATGGCAAAAGCATACCCCGGCCATGGGATGCGGCTAACCTCAAACTGTACTATTTTTAGTATTTGTCTTTTATATGTAATTTTTTTTTTTTGTTTTGGTGAAAGGACTTGTTCCCCTTTTACTTCTGAATGTAATATTCCAGTTGCCAATGTAATAGAAATGAATTATTTCTGTTTAGGAAGTTTGTGGTGTTCGAAGTACTGTAGGGAATGAGGGGCATACGCTTCTAAGAAGCCGAGATGATTTACCCCGGCTAAAAAGAGTTGATGGTATGCTCAGCCCTGAGGTTTTAGCCGAGATGATTTACCCCGGCTGATGGAGTTGATGATTTGCTCAACTCTGAGGTTTTAGCCAAGATGATTTACCCCCGGCTGATAGAGTTGATGATTTGCTCAACTCTGATGTTTTAGCCGAGATGATTTACCCCAGCTAAAGGAGTTGATGGTTTGCTCAATTCTGAGGTGTTAGCCAAGATGATTTACCCCAGCTAAAAGAATTGATGATTTGCTCAACTCTGGTGTTTTAGCCGAGATGATTTACCCCAGCTAAATGAGTTAACGATTTCCTCAACTCTGAAGGTAAAGTCGAGATGATTTACCCTGACTAAAAGAGTTGATGATTTGCTCAACTTTGATGTTTTAGCCGAGATGATTTATTCCGGCTAAAAGAGTTGACGATTTCCTTAGCTCTGAAGGTAAAGCCGAGATGATTTACCCCGGCTAAAGGGTTAACGATTTGCTTAACCCTGAAGGTTTAGCCGAGCTGTTTTATCCTGGCTAGAAGAGAGAATGATCTGTTCAATTCTAGCTAATTTTCGTGTCTTTAAAGACCGAGATAATCTTCTCGGTTCAATCAAATTGTAATATGCCGGGCAAGAATAGCATGGTTAAATGGAAAACTACGGCAAACATTGCAAGCAAAACGAGAACTTTTCATTGATTGGAAAATTTGGTACATAAAGTGGGCCTTGTAGCCCAGTTACAAACACTCAAACAGAAATCAAAAGCAACAAGTCTAAACTATGCTAACGGGGAGAGGTCGGCAAACTCATCCCCGACTCCTTCTGTCGCGACCTCTAGATCAACAACAGCAGCCTTCTCCTTTTCACCAAGCTCTTGCTAGCTACTCTCGTCCTCGACTTCCTTTTCCGCCTCCTCTTGCAATGCGTTGAAGACTTCGTTGGCGTAAGGAATCAGGTAAACCGACAGGAAGGCCGGGGGAGGAGAAGCAAACACCTCGGTCTCCACTCCTGGGTCAAGTTTTTTGCAAGCGGCCTTCCAGCCGGACTTGAAATATATGTCCTTGGTGGCTTCAACTTGCTTGGTGTAGTTGTCCTCAACCTCTTGGAAACCGAGATTGTTGGCCTCGTCCACGATGGCCTTCCTCGTTTCTTTTTCGGCTGCAAGTTGGGCTTTCAGCTCGTCTCTCTCTTGCTCGGCCCTGCCAAGCTGGCCAAGTATTAGACCTCCCCAGCTCGGTCTCCAGATTCTTGACCTGATTGGAGGCATCGGTCACCTTCTGCCGGAGCTTATGAATCCGGTCCATCACGAGATGTTGTTTCTGGATGGCCTGCAAGAGGGCGCGTTAGAGTTCAAATAAGAAAATTAACCGTGCAAAGACTTGGGCAAATTTGATTAAGCGTGCAGAGCTCTTACCCGGGTCATAGATTTAAACGAGGACTTCACGAGCGGGGTGTCGGGTACGTGGTCACTGCCGGTCACTTCGCTCGGTAGAAGTAGTGCTTTTGTCAAGTCAAAAGCAAGAAGATGTTCTTTATCGTCTGATGTAGGACAAGATTATAAGAATTTTTATATTTTTAGTTTTAATATTTTTGATATATTATTTTATTAGGATTCTTGTAATTTAGTATAAATAATTTAGCATTATTAGGTTTCTTAATTTTATTATTTTTGGAATTAGATTTTGACTAGGATTTTAAATAGTTTAGAATTTTAGTTTCCTATTCTCTTTGGTTTCCTAATTTGTGTTGATTTAAGTTTCCTAATTTATTTTAGAATTACTTTTCCTACAAGTATTAGGTTTAGTTTATTATAAATAGCTATGTAAGCCTCATGAAAAAGATAACTTTTACTCATTCAATCAATAATATTAAGATATTTTCTTTTCCTTGTGGATTCAAGGTTCTATTTTTCTCGTGGATTCGAGAGCCCCCTTTGGTCTACCAGAACGATATCTAGTCCCTGTGTATTCCGCTGCGTCATCGCCCTTGACCGAGGCGTTGGCCGAGATCTCCTTACCCCGGTGTTTTAATTGTGGCTGCCATGGGGGTGTTGGCTCAGAGCCCTCCGCCGGTTACTCGGTGCTTAAGTTGACTACAAGCTCGGCAGTTGGGTTAGCGGACCGAGGTCTTTTTCTCGGTCGATGGCTTTCCTTGTTGGCTGGCGCCGCAGTGGTCGACGCTAGAGCAATCATGGTCCCAGATGTTTGACCGGCAGTTGAGGCGCGGAGAGGGATGCTCAGTAACTCGGTTGATGTGGCGGTGATGAGATTCTTGATACTGCTCCTTTTGGCCATTTCCTCTTCCTTTGTTAGCCGGATTAGTGGCACGTCCGGTAGTGTTAGATCAGGCGGAGGGGATGGGGCTCACAGAAAGTTTGTGACTCTACTTCTGCGGGGAGCCGAGTATCTATAGCTCGGTACGTATCCGAGAAGGTCGTGGCAATCTCGGTGACAATACCGTAGCACTGCTCTGATGGCAGCCTCGTTTGGATTGAAGTAGTTCACTTGCAAGGCTTCGATAGCTGCAAGGAAAAGAGCAATTAGTACAAAACAATAAAGGAAAGTAATTTGACCGGTTAGAGAGCGCGGCTTACATGTTGAACTGAAGTTATTGCTGATGTACCAACCGGGCACATCAGCCGTCTCATAATTCCCAGATACCTAGAAGAAGTCGTCGTCGTGCAAATCCTTATCAGGGTTGCTAGTTACTAGTTTTTCCTTGCCTGGTCTAATTTTCAGATAATAGCTGAACCCATCAGCTGTGTGCCCGAGGGTGTATTGGCGCAGTATCTCGACCAATCCTAGGTTCAGGCCAAGCCGGTTGTTTAGCTCGGCTACCCCGTTTATTATTCTGAAGGTGTTTGTCGAAACTTGTGTCGGTGGTAATCCGGTCCGCCTTAAGAATTCACACATTAAAGGTTGAACCGGGAAGCGTAGACCTCCCTTGATTATGGACAGTACGGTGAAGGGGCATTGATCTAGTCTATCCCAAGGTGTGGTGTCGTCTACACCGAGCTCGAGGTGGACGTCTTCAGGGACACCATACTTTTCCCGGAACACGGCTAGCGCGCCCGGCGTGTTAACGAGGAAGCGATAACGCCCCATGTGAAGCCGGCCTGTTTTAGCACGGCGGTGATGGTTTGGCAGAGTTTTGTGCGATGGCTGCTCGGCCTTTAAGAGCCCTGGTGTTGGTGTCTGGTCCCCTAGGACTCTGCAGTAAAAGTCAAGTGTAAGTGGCAGCGCAGTCGCGCAAACGAGCTCGGTTTTAGCTCGAACACAGGAAGTGTAGCAGCACCTTGGTCACATTGGTACCCCCAGAAGCCCGGTCGCTCAAGCGGACCAGATATTAGCCCGATCAAGCGGTTTAGCCTTCTGTTAGCTCGGTTCCAACCCAAATCTCACAAACTCACAACTTGCTCGGTTTTGGTATTTTTTGGGATCAAATGAGGACCTGGAGCCCGGTTTGTCCCAGATCCTCGCGTGTTCATCACAGAAAATGATGAACAGTTGAGGAAGAAGGGGAATAGGTGGTTTATGGGGCCTACGTCCTAAGTTTACTTTATTCAAAGTCCTAAAACCTACTGTTGCCATGCCCTAGACTCAACTACGACAATCACAAGCCCAGTTGTACAGTAAGAACATGAGTTACAGAGGAAGAGCGGAGGAGAGTCGAAGACTTATATGCTGGGGCTCGGACGATGGCTTGAAGTAGTGGGACGGGGGCCCTCGGCGACGGCGAAGGTGTGGAATGTGCTTGCGTGGATGCTCTGATCTCAATAGGATAAGTGCGAGCGAAAGCTCTCGATCATAGGGTGGTTTTGCAGGTGAAGACGAATAGAACAAGAAGAGGAATAAGATGAGGGATGATGGCTATAAGAAGGGAAAAAGAAGCGCCAAAATTCGAATGTGAAGAGGCGGCGGGGTGGGCTGTTCGAGGCCAATGAGTGAATGACGCATGTCCATAATGACAACAGCGTCAGTATTGAAAAGACAGGTTGGTAAGTCGAGGCGCCGACCGAGCAAGTCAGGAAATCGAGCATGGGGCTTAACGCGGTTAATGTCTTACGGCGTACGGCCGGAGCATGTAATCCTAGTCACACTAGCGTGGACGGAATTAAGGGGCAATTGAGAGGGAGATTTCATAATCTAGCCTTGGGCCACGGTATTGGCCAGGCTGAAAGTGGTCCGAGCGTGTTTGGGTCGAGCTGGGTTGGGCCGTTCCAGGTGGAGTTTGCTCGGTTAAAGTTTAGGCCAGATTTGGCCGAGATGATTTTCTGCCAACCCGGTTGCTATTGTTCGCTCATTTAGCTCGGCAAGTGGGATCCTCTACAGACCAGCTCAACCGAGCAGCAGCTCGGTCACAGCGGAGGGCTGTTAAGCTCGGTAGCAATAAAGCTCGGCTAATAACACTGTATGTCTCGGAAAGTGATACAGTCGCAGGGGGCCGGGGTACCATCGCCGGGCTGTCCGTTCGCGCCAATGCCGTTTGGCGGTTTGATTAGACAGTGTTTTGTTCAATTTGCGCTGACACGTAGGCGAGCAAGCCTACGCGTCAGAAGGCAAATGGATGTAGACGTGCGTACAGAAAGTATATAAGTAAGACTGTGCCCCCCATGCAGAGGATGGAACATCAATTGGTGAGAGAAACTCTGGCACTCAGCCTGCTCATCTCTCTCTCTCTATTTAAGTGTGTGCTAACTTGATCGTCGGAGAGATTTTCCGGCAACACACCGCCGGGTAGCTCGCCACCGTTGTGTTCGCAGGTTAGTCGGATCGAAGCGGAGTTTGGACGCGAGGAGTATGGGCGGTATCGGATATTTTCCCCCCGTACACTATCATAAAAAATGATATTCAAATAAAACCTATCTTCATTTTTATAAATAAAACCTATCTTCATATCTCATTTGTTTGAGAAAAAGGATATTCAAAATTTTTATTTAAAAATAAAAATAAAAATGACATGCTGGTTATATTTTTATAATTATGAACTACCAGAAAATGAACATTTTAATTTCCAATAAATTGAACATAAAAAAAGACTTTGTATAGTGTCTTTGCAACAAATGTTGCTCAAGCTAAAAAAGTTTAAAAATTAAAAAATTAAGGGTAAATTACACTGACACCTCCTGAGGTTTATATTTATTACAGTTTCCCCATTACCTTTTGAAAATTACATCTCCCCCCTTGAGATTTAAAGTTTAATTACAGATTTCTCCCTTCAGCAATTTAATTTTTTGAAATACTAATTTTGCCCTCATTGGGTAAATTACATTGACACCCCTCACATTTTAGAAATTACAATCCCCTCCCTAAGGTTTAAAATAGCATTACCAATTGCCCCATCGGTTAGTATTAGTTGGAAAAAAAAATTCATTGAAAAAAAAATTAATTTGAAAAAAAATTTAATTGAAAATTTTTTTTGTTAGTAAAGTTTTTAAATTTCTGTTTAAAAACCAACGTAAGCTCATTTTTTGAATTTACGTTTTTTCCTCAAATTTACAAATTGAGACAACCATTTATAAATCAAAAAAATTATCAAACAAGTTTTTATGACATTTTTTAAAATTTTTGTAAATATAAATTGAAAACTGAAAATGAAATGGTAACTAAACAGGCTTGATGGTAAAAATGTCGTAAAATTAATAAATAATTAAATAAGTTACCAATGTAAGAAATGACTTATTAAAAAATCTTAAGTTATGTATAGTTTGATTTTTAGAATTTTTTTTAAAAAATTAAAAATTAATTTGGTTAAGAAATAAAAAATAAAAAAGTAAAAAATATTATGTGTTTGGTGGTACATGGCCTAAGAATTTAGTATTCTTAGATTATATATGGTTTGATAATTATTTTTTATTTTTTATTTTTTATTTCTTAATCAAATTAATTTTTAATTTTTAAATTTTTTTTTTTAAAAATCAAGCCATACATAGCCTAAAAATCTTTTGATAAGTCGTTTCTTACGTTGGTAACTTATTTAATTATTTGTCAATTTTACGACATTTTTACCATCAAGCCTGTTTGGTTACCATTTCGTTTTCAGTTTTCAATTTATATTTACAAAAATTTTAAAAACTGTCAGAAAAACTTGTTTGATAATTTTTTTAGTTTATAAAAGGTTGTCTCAGTTTGTAAATTTGAGGAAAAAATGTAAATTCAAAAAATGAGCTTACGTTGGTTTTTAAACAGAAATTTTTACTAACAATTTTTTTTTCAATTAATTTTTTTTCAAATAATTTTTTTTCTAATTAATTTTTTTTTCAATTAATTTTTTTTCTCACTAATACTAACCGAGGGGGCAATTAGTGATGCTACTTTAAACCTTAGGGAGGGGATTGTAATTTCTAAAATGTGAGGGGTGTCAATGTAATTTACCCAATGAGGGTAAAATTGGTAATTAAAAAATTAAATTGCTGAAAAGGGGAATCTGTAATGAAACTTTAAACCTCAGAGATGAGATGTAATTTTCAAAAGGTGAACGGAAGAATTGTAATAAATACAAACTTCAAGGGATGTCAGTGTAATTTATCCCCACAAGATTACCATTCTATTGAATTCAATACATTTTTTTTATTAAAATTAATACACTTTTTAATATTTTTATTTATTTTTAAAAATAATTTTTTGGTGGTATTAGAGTGTCATTTCACACCACTGATCACTTGATTGTTGTTTCTAATAAAAAATATTGGATATCATATCACACCACTTATCACTTATCTAAAAACTAAGGAAAAAATGCTTTTAACACTTTCTCACTTTCTGATCATCAATTTTTAGTTTATAATAACTTACACTAAACGGGCCAAATACCTTTTCGCAATGGGATGAGCTCCCTTCTATATTTCATTCCTTCGTACTCTTTCACATCTCTTTTGTTTTTGTAGATTTTAACTTGGGTATCTATAAATGATTCAAACTGTCTACTTTTTAGGCATTACAATAAAAATCATTCATATAAAAATTTAGTTTTACAAACAAATTGTATTTTGTTTTACAAAATTGATGGTTTAAATTTATAATTATATTTGGCAGCATTTTATAAAAGAAAATGTGATTTGTTTATGTGTTCATAAATGTCCGATGAAATTAATTTTTCACATAGATGATCTTTACTACAAGACTTACGAGATAAACAGTTCGAATCATCGATGTGAGTCCGAATTAAGAATCATAATAAGGGTTTGAATAAGTATGGAGAGATGAAATTATGGATGAACTCATTTTTTACGCTTCGTTTGGATGGAGGGGTTTGATGAGAAAAGAAAAGAAATGGTAAGAATGGGATACCCTTCACTTATTTGGATGATCAAATAAGTGAGAAATACTGATAGATAGTGAGAAAAGATTCTTACTAAACCTATATTTTGTTTCTCACAAAAAATAATGAGATCTGGTGAGAAAAAAAAATTGAATTTAATGAAAAAATTTTAAAGTATCAAAATTACTCTTATAAAACAACATAACTTATTAATATGAAAAGTTAGCTATTTTTTTTTTATCAAATAAAAAAGGTTATTTTGACAAAATAAAATACAATCCTTTTTTTACTTTCCTCTTATTTACTCTATCTAAATAATATAAATAAAAAATCATATCTTTTCTTTTATTCATCCAAATTTAGTGGTGTTTAGGATGTTTTAAATAAGTGTACTTTTTGACTTTTTATAAGAAGATATGTAGAAAAGTAGAGAGGAGATGTTGATTGATGTGACTTAAAAAAGATAAAAGATAAAAAATGTGGACTTATTTAGTCTTTCCAAACAAGACCTAGCACAAAATCATAAGATTTTTTTTTTTTTTTTTTTTTTAGCCTCACTCCCAACTATTCAAACGGAATTTGCCTTTGGTTTTTTTTAATCAAAATTCAAATTTTGTTTTTTAAACAAAAAAAAAAAAAAAAAAGTTTAAATGACCTCTGCAACTACAAGTGATATACCCAAACCTTGGCAACCATGTCTGATCTCATCTCAGTCCACAAACCCTGAATCCAAACCCTAATTTTCTGCAAACTGGCAATTGCAGATACTACAAAAATGTGGTCTTTTTCATCACCATCCTCTTTCATCCTCCCCACATGCACTCGCCTTCTCTATCGTCCCTGTAATTTCTCGTTTCAAAATTCTCCACACCCAATTTTCATCACTCGCAGATCCATAAACCCTAGATCATGTCTCTCTGCACCAATCGCCTCGAGTAGCCTCCAGCTCTCGTGGTTCGCCCCAGACCTAAGCTCAACCGACGAGTACGGTGGTTGGGCAATCGTTGAATCCCCAATTCAGAGCAAAAACAAAGGTCTCGTTTGTTTATATATATATATATATATATGGGCTTAAATCTACATGTTTTCTATGTAATTTCTGTTATAAATTGTTGTTGAGTGTTTGTTCTGGCTCTGCAGGTTTGCCTACATTTCTGTTGGTGGGTATTGGAACTTCAATCACTGCTTTACTAGCTGCCATTGCTTACTTTAGTCTATTCAGAAGAGGTTTGTTTCTTGGAAATTTAACCTATTTTGGGGTTTTTGTGAATTGGGTTTTAATTGTAGAACATTGTGTTTTTTTTTTTTTAGGTCTTGTGATAAAATTTAGGAGTCCACTGCATGCTTTGCACGGGATTTTAGGGCCATCTGAATCTGATAAAGCCATTGAGAGTAAAACTATTGATTATGATTCACGGTCGAGTGACACTGTGGTTCCTGAGGCAAGCTTGGAGAGTGAATTCGATGCAGTTGTTGAAGAAGTGGCATTAGGTACATTCCAATTTCAAAAGTTGTCAAATTTGAACGGTGTTTTGATTTTGTTTTCTCCTTTTAAATTACTTTCTTATCTGAGCATATTAATTGATGTTGAAGCTGCAATTCCGCTTGAGTACTGAGATACATGGTAGAGGTGTGATAATTGTTGAAGCTTTGGAATGCCTCAATGTTAAACTATTAATGGAAAAACAAATAAAAATCATTTTTATATGAGAGAGATGTGGATTACAAATGCAATGTACAAGGCAGTAGGTTGATTTCTTATCCATGGGTTGTCCATTGTGTCCCCCCATTAAGCAATTAACTGCTGTTCAAAGTAACAAAGTGATGCATTTGAATGTTTTTGTGTGTTGTGCATCAAGTTTCCCACCATGGCAAACAATTTGCTTAAGTGTTGTAATTGGAAGCTCCATCAGGCTTGATTCATTTTCTCCGTTTTGAGCCTGAACTTGACTGAACTTTAAACTTTATTAGTGTGTTGAAAGTAATTTTGAATGAACAGATTAGGTTGTCTTAGTTGGCCCGAGCTTATGACTCTCATATGAGAAGTCATGGGTTTGCATCTCAAGGGGTGGACCAATGGTTAAATGTTTCATTCCCCACTCCCCCTTGAGGCTATCTCCGGGGCTTTGGCCCAGTAATTACTTGGTATATGGGACAGGGGGATTCCATTACTTGGGGGATTAGTCGGACTGAAGCCCTAGACAACTTCCTGAGCAAAAGAATTTTTTTCCCTACATTATTCTTTTTGTCTTAATGTGTTTCGTCATATGGAGTAAATGACTGATACTCCTGAAAAATTAATCATCTTTTATGAGCATCTCTTTAGCTTTTTGCATTTTTTCTCAACTTGATGGTTTCCATCTCCAACTTTTTGTTTTATGAAATGATTGTTGTGATAATAGCTGGATTTTGGAACTCGATTAGCTCTTAATGTTGTTTATATTGCATCGTGGGCCACTTTTTATGTACTAATCTTTTGTATTTTACCTTTGTTAAGAGACAAACCATCTAAAGGGGCAAGAAAGAAAGCTTGGACGGATGATAATTCCAGCCCCTGTGGATTCTACTCAGCAGGAAGCTTTATCGGTGCTTAAGAAATTGAAGGTATGTCTTAGAAGCATATTCTCATAAATAGGAGTCATATATATGGATATATCCATTTCCTGTCAAAACAGACCCCTTGTTTATACATTGGGTCATTTAGAGAGTCTCTTTAAGACTGTCTTTTTCCTTGTCTTTGTTTGTGTTTGGGGTTGGACCAAATTACTATACTACATCCCCCCGCCTACGGATTTGTTAATATTTTTCACAAATTTTACGAACAGAAGTTTTTATTTTCGTATTTGCCATTCCCCTTGAATCTACTTCTTGGAAGATGAACTGCCAACTTCTTATTCTTGGCTGAAGGGATGTGGGAGTGAGCGAACTTCTAAAATTGTTACTATTGACAGCATATGGTATTTGAATCAAATTGATGTGGCCTAAATCACTAGAATATATGACTATGAAGTTTTGTGTCCAAATGTTACCAGCTTTTGCCTCTAGGTCTCTTACCTGGTGTTTAGTATATTATTGATTAAGACATCAGAAGTTTGATTTTGTGGATGGTATAATTGTGAAGTGTAATCATGATAGTACCATTCATTATGATCCAAAAGTCATGAAAGAAGAGAGTCTGTGGCCTCGAAACTTTGGTCCTTACATGTTACAACATTAACCAGGGATTGATGTAGTGAAGTTTGGACTTTATCTAAGACCTTGAAATAGAAGTAATCATAGATCATATATTTCTTCCATTAGTTCCTCTCCTCCTCCCTCCCTTCCTTATAATGTAGAAATATTTCATCATCATTGCCGTTCAAAAAAAAAAAAAAAATCATCATCATCTGCAATAATTTTATATATTTTAGAATAGAAGCCTATGCTATTTTGAGTGAAACTTAACGTTCAGTTCTAAGCATGTTGCGCCATTGTAATTAAGGTATACAGATCATTGAAGATGATGTCAAGGCAGATGAATTGTGTACTCGGAGAGAATATGCAAGATGGTTAGTTCGAGCTAATTCTTTACTGGAAAGGTAGGATTTGGTCCATGGATAAGATTTGTCAGTATCATATAAATGGAATGTGCCAGCTTGTGATGGTCTCTCTTAGCGATTTGTTATTTGGTTTAATAGGAATCCAAAGCATCGGATTGTTCCATCTGTTGCACTTTCTGGGTCTATAGTTGCTGCCTTTGATGATGTGAACATTGAAGAGCCTGATTTTGGGTCAATTCAATGTAAGAACTGAGATGGTTTGATGTTGATATTCATGTAGTGAGGTTCCTTGGATAAAGTAACAAATTTCTAAATTTTTCCCTTGGATTTGTTATTCAGCCCTGGCTGAGGCTGGCATCATTCTTAGCAAGCTGTCTGGAAAGAACACGAGTTTGGATCAGGATGATTCAAAAGGCCTACAAGGTGTCGATTTTTATCCTGAGAGGTACTCCAACTATGCTTCTTTCAATTGTCTGCTTAAAAAAAAAAAATAAAATAAATAAAACAACACACAAACACACAAATATTGATATTCTTTTCACTTAAACATAACATATTTGGTACCTTAGTTTCATATCTCGCCAGGATCTGCTAGATTGGAAAGCACAGCTAGAGTATGAAGCCATGCCAGGAATAAATGAAAAGGTACAAGAAATTTGATACATGATGGGTATATATATGTCTATGGTTCTTGAAATATCAGAATGGCATTATTGATAAGTGACATTTTGTCATCCTTTCATAGCTTTTAAAACCTGACTTATTTACAGTCCAGATATCAAGGACCAACATGGGTTTTATGGACATGAGGGAGATCAGTTCAGATGCATCACCTGAGCTTTTTATGGATATGCTGGCCGGTGACGAAGGCATACTCAAAAAAGTTTTTGGTATCTCTCTCTCTTCTCTCTGAAAACAGGCTACAGATTGCACAAGTTTACATATTTGAATGCATCTCATCTGCCATTACCATTTAGTAGTTGGCAGCATGTTGATCAAGACCTAACATTTGATCATATTCTTTTTTTATGTTGAGTTAGCTAAGTAGATGTGAGAGACACAACTGACTTGCTTTCAAAGCAATGGAAACAAATTTTAAAATGTGTCTGGTCCTTGTTGAGTGTAGTTGGCTTCTTTTGATCACTTAATCTGCGTGTTGATTTAGACTAATAATGAACTTCCACTCTTATGGGCAAAATGGTTCCGTAATGCTCTATTTGGAATGAGATGGAATAGTTATTCCTTAGGCTCCCCTATGGAATGATAATTCCCTCACAATGGTCAATGATAATCTATGAAGCATAGACACGGATATGGATACGGATATGGATATGAGACACGGCGATTTCAAAAAAAAGGAGACACGGACATGGCGGGAGACACGGTAATTTTTTTGTGAAGATATATATATATATATTACCTATTTGTTATATAGATTAATATTATGTTACCAATACCAAACAATCAAAATTAATAAAATTTAACATTAATTCAATGTATTATATAAAAATCATTACATTTAAACATTATAAATATATTTTTTACAAATTATAAACATTATATAAAGAAAAAATTAAATAAATAATAAAAAATAAATTTGCATATATAAATTTATAAAGAAAAAAAATTAGACTAAAATATACAAGTATATAAATATCTAATCAGCAAATAAAATAAAAAAACTAAAATAAGAAAAGAAAGAAAGAAAAGAGAGAGAGAGAGAGACGAGGCAAGACTTACCAGGTCGAGATGAGATGGAGATTGATTGGAACAGGAGCCTCGATGGAGATGGAGCTCGCGACTGAAGATCAATCAATTGAACAAGTTCTCCTCTCTTTTTTTCTTCTTTTGATTTAGGGTTTAGGTTTCTCCTCTTGCCGTGTCCCCAACGTGTCCCTTACAAAAATAATAATAAAATCAAATGGACGTGTCCCCGGCGTGTCAGGGTGTCCTTGTGTCCGACACCGCTACGGCACTAGTTCTGCCATGTCTGTGCTTCATAGGTGATGATTATATTTGCAATGCATTTTTCATTATTTTTTTAATCAACCAAACATGGGAGTGGATATTTCGATGGAATGATCATTCCATTCCACTTCATTCTAGTAAACCTTGCATCTTAAGGAAAGGTGTTGATTTAGTAGTGATGGAAGATATGGAGTAATTAGTTTCCAATGGGAGATGCAATGCGACTCAAGTGAGGTTCTTTCATTCCTCCTGGTGTGTGTATGTGTGTTGAGGTTCCCTATTTTTTATGCTATAGAAAGCATGTATATGGGGAAATGGCCACTTAAGTGATAAGCTGTAGTCTTTTAAATGGCAGTGCTGCCAGGCTTCTCTTCAAGGTGCCCATCAATGTGTGCAAAGATGTAATATATGCAGTTTCATTTTCTCATATAAGAAGATTATAACCTAAGAAGCATGGACACTTCTAAGAAAGTAATGTGTTGTGTTCGACACTGACTTGATATTACACAACACAACACAATACAACACGACACTCGTCAGAGACTTCCCAATACGTAGACCCACATGAATCACATTACAAGTTTGAATAAAATGACTTGGAATCCAATGATAAAACAAAAAACAATATAAATTTATACATATTCTTCTCCTTTAGACTTTAAAAATATTTATCATTGACTTATATATGCCAAACCAAACCAAGCCTTGAATCCCATCAAATGGAGTTGGTTCCATGAATCTTTCTTTTCCACGCGACTCTATCAAAAACCATTTCGTTAGTCAAATTAAGTAGATCCAAATCTCTATTTACAACGCTAGCTAATATTAATCTAGGCTTACCCGGTCCCCTAACACTTCCATCTACCGTCATTGTATTGCATCTCTTCACTACTGTCTCTGTTGGTCTCCGTTGAATATGACTAAATCATCTCAATCGATTCTCTCCCAAC
This sequence comes from Camellia granthamiana, assembly GCA_036172215.1. Lineage (NCBI taxonomy): Eukaryota > Viridiplantae > Streptophyta > Magnoliopsida > Ericales > Theaceae > Camellia > Camellia granthamiana. The sequence continues at coordinate 129,280 of JAXFYN010000547.1, forward strand.
TTATTTTCTATCGGTGCTACTCCTACCCATTTCTGAACACACTAATTTTTAATTCTGTATTGTCTAGTCTTACCACACATCTACCTTAGTATTCTCATTTCAGCAACACTCATCTTATCTATATGTTTCTTGGTTGCCCAACACTCCATCCCATACAACATTGCCAGTCTAATAGTCATTCTATAGAACTTTCCTTTTAGTCTAGTGGGTATTCGTTTATTGCGCAGTACCTCAGACGCACTTCTCCACTTAAGCCATCCTGCCTTAATTCTATGGGCCACATCCGCATCAATCTCCTCCGCCATTGTGATAATCGACCCTAAATAATGAAAATGTTCACTCTTAGACAGTTCTTAGTTCTCAATCTTCACTTCTCCTCTGCTTTCATTGTTACTGTTACTAAATTTATACTCCATGTATTTTGTCTTAGTTCTGCTTATTTGGAATCCTTTAGATTCAAGACTTATATATGCCTCATAATAAAAATATTAGATTATATATTTGGCACGTGACCCCCATATGTCGTGTTCTACATTTTTTTGCCAATCTCCGTGTTTGCGTGTCCATGTTCGTGTTTCTTGGATTATAACTGTTGCATTCTGTTTAACAGGACAGGGAAAGCGGTTTCAACCAAATAAACCTTCAACAAAGGCACAAGCGGCAGTGGCACTGACAACTGGCAGGATGACAGAAGTAATTCATGCTGAACTGTTGAGACTAGAAGCTGAAAATTCTTCGAGGCAAAATGCAATGGAAGAAATTAGGTTTGAGCTTCTGAACCGAGGAGATATACAGAGATATTGGGATGGGAAGGTAGAAGAAGAGAGACGTCGTGGTTTTGAAGTGCACAAGGGTTATCTTGCTAGAATTCATGACTTGGAACAGGAGAAGATTGTTCAAGAGGACACTCTAGCCAAGTATTTGAAGGAGAAGGCTGCCATGGACTGCCAGAAGCAGCTGCTTTCAAGTCTGAAGGAAGAAGTCACTGAGATGTCAGAGAGGCTTGCATGTGAGAACGCTAAACATGCAGATGAGCAACGTAATTTGCAGGACATGCTCAGTGATTTACAGGTCAAGCTGGAAGGAACGCTTGATGCAAAATCAATACTTCAAGCAGAGATAGAAGCTCTGCGGATACTCAGGTAAGAATTAAAGCTGCATGTATTTTCTGATTTTTTTTCTTCTTGAAATTTCTATATGACTTTCTATTTTTCTCTTTTCTTTTATGCACAAAGTCTCATGTTTATATATATATGTATATATTTCTAAATTATGTATAGAACTGTGATTAGTGATTAGTGATTAGTGGGCTCTAGTAGATGTGGTAAAAAAATAAGATCAATGATCAGGATTGGTTTATTAGGAGGGAAGAGTGGGGAGAAGGGAAGTGGGTTATGGATAAAGGGAGGGATTGTTGGACAGAGTATCGGTCATTTGTTAGGAAGAATTCATGTAACCGACCTCACTTGACACAAGGCTTAAGTATGGTTTGGTTTGTGATGAACTCTTCGATCTTCTATTGAAGTCTATAGCATAGCCCATGACATTGTGATATAAAATGTGCTACCTGCGTATATGCTGTCAGTTGATTTTTGAGTGGATGTAATGTAAAAAAAAAAAATCCTATTCCAAAAAATTTAAAGCCATAATGATTTTGTTTTTAGCTATTTCCAGTATCCATACCATACTATTCCTGTTTTGTTACAAAATAAACTATTATGCTTTAAGAGGACTATCGGTTTGGCTCACCTGAAATAAAAGTTGGTTTGCTTTGCAGGGCAATACTTGGTGTTAAGTTTTGTTCCTTTTATTTCTCCCATCATGATTTAAGCCTACTGTTTTAGTATCTGGTTAGACAAGACAGTTATTGCCCTAATTTATAGTTGGGAATTCTAGTGTCTGGTGAGACAATGCAGTTATTGCCCTAATTTTATAGTTGAGGATTCTTGTGAGTTAGGACAACAATATTATAATGTTTTAGTTTAGTCCTAGACTGTCAACAAACATAGTTGTTACTAATAGAAGCTATTGGATGCAGATCTTGGATTGAGGATGAAGCTAGGAAAAGCCAAGCGCGTGCCAAAGTTCTTGAGGAGGTAGGCCGAAGATGGAAATGGGACGACTGAGATTAATGTTTTCTTTTCCCATATGAAGTAGAGATTTGCTGATAAATTACTCGAAGAAACCCTTGGTCAAGGGATACGCCAGAAATCTTCAATAATTGTCGTGCATCAAGCTGCTTCTTAGACCCTATCATTATTGAGAGTTTGTCTCTGGGCATTTGTTTGTGTATTTATAAATGGCAGCATATCCTGCCAATCATGTATTTTGTGATTTGTTTTGAGTTAATGAATCACAGAGAGCAAACTGAACGGATTTTGTGATGTTTTCAGAAGTAGTTTTGTCTTGTTCTCTCTCCAAGTTCTTATGTGCAAGAGGACATAAATTCTGTGTTGTCACACATACATTAAAGTACAAATTGTAGTTGATATCATTTAAACTAAACCCAAGGGGGAAAGGGTGGTGGGGTAAGGAGGCTTGAGTACCCAATCATCTTATGAGATCTCAATTGCTTGAGTTTCATGTCATTTATGTTACTGGTGAAGATTTAGTACTTGTCTATGAGAGAGAGAGAGAGAGAGAGTAGACTGAATCCTTTGTCTGGATTCTTCTTATTTTCTTGTCTTAAATTCTTTCTTTATTGCATAATTAGGGACATATATTTGTTCGAATTCTCTTTATCCGTCTCAAACTCCTTTTTACTATACGATCAGAGAGTTTTGTCTAAGCCCGAACTTGTTCCCTGGCCCAGAAGTAGCAGGGGATGGTGAGTGCCTACATGCTTGGAGGATGATCAAGGAATTTATGGGCTAGTTGGCATTGTTTCCAAGTGGTCAGACTCCTAATTTGGATTTTAAATGTTCATGTTCATGAAAGAATAATTGGAGTGAATTATAGTTGTGGATGTGTTTTTTTAAATCTGAATAATATAGCTGGTGTAGCAATAAAAGTACCTGAAGTTTAAATCAAGTCGTGCTCTTTAATCCGAAATAGAGATCCATGAACTCCACCCTCCAAAAATAAATAATAATAATAATATTCCAATGGATATGGACTTATCATTCACAATGTATCCATTTTTCCTGGACTTGTCCAAAAATTCTAATTTTCCTATTTATCTTTCCCAAAATTTTGTTAGATTAAAACTGATGATACTGTTTGTTCATGGTGGATGGACTGGACCGATCCAAGCTCCTCAAGTCCACGTTCGAGTGATGAGGCCCACCAGAAGACCTGCAAACAAGTTCAAACGGGGAACAGGGTAGTCCCCCAGCGAACCCTCCGCGTGTAAATTAGAAGTGGAAGTAGGGAATGTAGAGCGAGAGAGAGAGAGAGAGAGAGGGGAACAAAATACTTAACCTTCTTCTTGTCTTCCATACTTGCTTATATTATTTGGTAATCATTTCACTGTCCCTTCCGACGTGCCTCCCTTGCCGAAAAGCCTGTGCTATAGCCTACCTTGTTCAGGGTAAAGGGGCGCTATTCCGACGGGAAAGGTGTTGTCGTAATAAATGTTGTGATGGGCTGCATTAATGGTGATATGTTGTGGCAATAACTTTGCAGATCTTTGTCTGCTAATGTGGCCTGTCTTGCACCTGTCATATGTTCGAATGTTTATTGGTCCCTCATGCCCAGTTGGCCTCTAGCTGTCCTGGATTTTACTACCCGGGTTATGCAATGGGGTCTAAATGGTGGGCTTGAGTTTGTTCACTATAGGCTATGGTCTTTATGGGCCTATCCATGTCAAAAATGATGGGTAAATTTTTGTAAACAAAGTTATATTGGTGGATTCTTTTGTTTCAGAGTGATTTTTTTGTAATAGTAAGTCTAAGAATATAAAAACTTAATACAAAATCAGATTTTAAACATACGAATAAATAAAATATTTATATGAAAATAAGATTATGTTTTGATTGTTCAACTAATTATTATTTTTTTTTTTTCAAAAAAATTGAACCACCTAATGGGCTTAAAAAAAATAAATAATAAAACTCCGAGAAAAGCCAAAAAAAGAAAAAAGAAAATTAAGGTGGGCAGAGCAGAGGGGTCAAATCTTACAAGGATAAAAGTTTGGCTTGCATAGCTTTCCCTTTGGCTAACATATTCCATATGCTTCATTCCATTAACCAAATGGCAAACAATTAAATTTCCAGCACAAACCTTTTCCAAGCAAACTTTCCTTTCTCAATTTTGGGTGAAACCAAACAACAAAAAGAAACATGCATGCCCCCTCTTTCTTTGTTTGGGCCTCTTAAATGGACCCTACTGAGCAGTGTTAGGAACATAGAAGATTTTAAGTATAGAATATATAGATGTGAGATAAAAAAATATTTGTATTTATAATTACAAGCATATTCATATATAGAAGTGAATATATATATATATATATTATATCTGTACATGTGTTTTGAATTTTCTGTATTTCTATTGACTTTTTTGACCTCACCACCTCCTCCATGTGGGTCCATAATCCTCATCTTATGATATTAATAAGAGATTTGAACTCTCTCTCTAATCAAATCATAATGAGAGTTGCCTTTCCAAGATCATTCAAAGAGAGATTGATCAGACCGTTAGGATTGGTGGGTAGTTTTGACTTTTTGGCTAATCTGAGGATATGAGTTCTGTGGGTGTGAGAATGAGCGGACAAACACCAATCAACTAATGGATAAACAGTGGGAGCTAACAGATAGAGAGAGACACGTGTTCATTGCTTGGCATTAAAGACGAGACTATTATCTTTTCCTATCTTTTCGTCCCCAACAGCCCACCTTATAAAATAGACCTTAAAATCCCATATAATTAAAAAAACAAATTATAAATAAATAAGACAATTTTAAAATAATTTTATTTTATAAATAGAATCTCAGTGTACATAATCTCCCCAAGATTACTTATCCCTCTTATCCTCACCAGTCTAGTTCTTCAAACAAATATAACTGAATTTACAAATCACTACTACTAGTATTCAAAATTTACTACACAAGAGTAAGGGTTGGTTTGGGAATTGGCTTGTGATTTTTTAATTTTTTTTTTAATAAAAATATGTATAAAAAATAGAAAGAATAAATTGACTTTTTGAAAGATCTTGAAGGCCTTGATAACCTTTATTAGGGTTGGGGCAAACATCCACCCGACTCGTTAAAATCGAATAGCCCGAACCAATCTACCATAGAGTGGATGGTTTCAATGGTTTGAGTAGATTGATGCAGATATATTTTTTCCAATCCGTCAAAGTTTGGATGAATGACAGGTGAGTTACCACCCGACCTAAACCGACCCCGCTAACACCACCAAGAAAATGATGTTATTTCGTGTGTCAAAAAAATGACATTTTATTTAGTAATTATATTTGCTATTTATGAAATATGAAAATTGAGCTTTTATTTTTATTATAAAAAATGAGGAATAAAAAATTTGAGCCCAAAATAATAAAAAAATTATTGAAAAATAGTTTGAAAATAAGCCCAAAACAGTGAAGCTCAAACTGTCAAATTAATCTGCATTCAGTCTACATAGCCCATTCAATCCGCATCCGCTAGCTAAGAAATAGATGCGGATTGATTTTTTTCAATCCGTCTAAATTCAGACAGATAGTAAATGAGAGGCCACCCGACCTAACCCGATCCGCAAGCAACCCAACCTTTATAAAGAGTAAAAAATTGGGTGATTTAGTTGTTGTCTGTAGCCAACTCTATGTTCAAATTTACAGTTGCAGGAGTCTTTGTCAATCTGTATAAATGGTTCTTTTTAACTATACACACATTCTTCTGAAGAAATGAGTTAACATCTGAGACCCACTTCCACAACCCATATGGAGAATTTCAATCCTTCTGGAGAAAGACTAGCCACTAGTTTTTTTTGGTGGCTTCTGTACCTCTTAGCATGACAGTTGTGAATAAATTTTCCATTTATCGGACACTCTTTCCACACAAGCAAGTCTTCTCCTATCAAATTTCACAGATAATGATAATGCTGATTATGTGGAGATCCTTTTAACTTCAATAATGGCTATTAAATCTTCACAGTTATTTTTTTTGGGGGGAATATTCTTCACAGTTATTACTTTCCTAATCTAGAATTTTTCTGGGTTGTTCTTGTTTTCATTTTCAAGTGGTCTGATATGGTTTGAATTCTGAGCTACGGGGTTGGGGAGAGATGGGTTGAGGAGTGTTTGGGAACTGGGTTTTCTCTGTGGATGATAGGAAGGAGAAGTATTTCCTATCATAATAATCTACATGATATTAAGGGTAGGTTTTCTTGTTGCTGCTTCTATTGCAGCCTATGCAGTTAAGCAGCTCAATATCAAAACCTCGAGTTCATCGGCCACTCTAGTCAAGCCTTCTGGTACTTAATCCAATCACTTGTTTCATATTTCATTCAGTTTTTTTGCTTGGTATCAGTATTAACAAAATTGAGATACTTTAGAGTTCTGTTTATGAGTATGTTAATGGCTTAAGTAAATTGTGTTTTTATTCTCTTTTTTGGGGACGTCATATTGTTTATATTTATCTTGTATAATTGCTTTTTTCTGAATCTGGGACTCAGAAAATGGCGAATTATCCGAAAACAACCTCAGATTGATGGGGAAGATAGAGAGCACTTCATATGTTCTATTGATGGCCTCAAAGAACAGGATGTGAGTATTACTGCAAACCTTGATCAAAACCAAGTTTCTTCTTTGATTATATTTTTTATTTGTGGTATTGTGTAGTGAAGATTAGATATAAATCTTTGTATTTGTTGTTGTTTTTGAATTTTAATATGGTAATTTATATATATTGTAGGCGAGGAGGAAGAGGAGAAAGAAGAGGTTAAATTAATAAGTGGGATAATAAACCATGGTTCGAGTAATTCACCCAATATTGAGGATGAGATTTTACCTGAATTTGAAGATCTTTTCTCCGAGAGATTGATTTTCCATTTCCCAATGACAAGTATGATACGGAAGAGTGATTCCAAGGTAGAGAGAGACAGAGTTTATGAGACTGAGATGGCAAACAATGCAAGTGAACTAGAACGTTTGCGCAATTTAGTTAAGGAATTGGAAGAGAGGGAAGTAAGCTAGAAGGTGAATTGCTTGAGTATTATGGTTTGAAAGAGCAAGAATCGGACATTGTTGAATTGCAAAGACAGCTCCAGATTAAGACAGTAGAGATAGACATGCTCAACATCACCATCAATTCTCTGCAAGCTGAGAGGAAAAAGCTTCATGAGGAGGTCTCTCATGGAGTTTCTGTGAAGAAAGAGCTTGAGGCGGCTAGGAATAAGATAAAGGAGCTTCAGAGGCAGATTCAGCTCGAAGCGAATCAAACGAAAGGTCAGTTATTGTTGCTCAAACAACAAGTGAGTGGCCTTCAAGCGAAGGAGGAGAAGCATTCAGAAAGACATGGAAGTCGAAAAGAATCTTAAGGCTTTGAAGGAATTAGAAGTGGAGGTTGTGGAGCTCAAGAGGAAGAACAGAGAGCTTCAACATGAAAAGAGAGAGTTGATCATTAAACTTGATGCTGCTGAGGCCAGAGTTACAGCCCTTTCTAATATGACAGAGGTAAAAGTCTAAAGTTCTCTCTTGCATATTTGTATCCTATGGGATCATTCATTTTTGTTTTTCCAATTCAATGCAAATGGTTTATCAGATTTCAAAAAATCTAAACCGTTATTGGTATAATTTAAACCATAATTCTATGGTATCCATGAAGATAACCATGAAGATAACCATGAAGAAGAAGATATAAAATTCATGACTAATCCACAAACTCACTACAAATAGCATAGACAACATTGAATAAGTTTCGAAGAATGAAAAACTGCTCTCAAATTTATAAGCAAAATCATAGTCAAGAAAGGGATTAATGGGCTTTGCAATGCTTTTGATTAGAGTAAGTGAGAAGAGTTCGTGTTTTGTGGTAGGTTCATCTTACAATTTTTTTAGATATATAGCTTACTTGGTTTGGTGTATTTGGTCGAACTTTTTTAAAACTTCTAGTAAATATTATATATATTTGTATATGTAATGCGTATTTTGTATGAACATTGAGTTTGAAGTGGAGAGAGATGGTCATACGTGAATGTTTATACTTTGAAGAGAGAGAGAGAGAGAGTGGGAGATCGAGTGCAGCAAACAAAGTTAAGGTTGCAATTGCAATAAACAAGGCTGCGGTGCTAACATAAAAAACTAAATATTTTTTTTTATTATAATTTTTTAGATCTGATTGATGGGGTCAGCTGACACCATTTCTTATAGCGTGCCCCCCCTGGTTTGAACTACAATTACTTTACACTTCATGCCTGGTTCTCAATTTCGCTCTTTGTTTTGTTTGTGTAACATCTAGAGTACTCAGGATTGTCTGAGAAATTTAGTGTGGACTTGAAATCGAAGAAATTGATGAATCAGAACTATTTGGATTTAAGACTGAGCTTGTAATCAGATTAAATTCAATCCTAGTATGCTTTTGTTTGTGCTGCTTGCAGACTGAAATGGTTGCCAAGGCCAGAGAGGAGGTGAATAAATTGAGGCACACAAATGAAGACCTTTTAAAGCAAGTTGAAGGGCTTCAAGTAAACCGCTTCAGTGAAGTGGAAGAGCTAGTGTACCTTCGTTGGGTCAACGCATGCTTGAGATATGAGCTACGAAACTACCAAACACCTGCAGGCAAAACATCAGCTCGTGATCTCAACAAGAGTTTGAGTCCGAGATCACAAGAGAAGGCTAAACAGCTTATGTTAGAGTACGCAGGATCAGAACGTGGCCAAGGAGGGGACACGGATCTTGAAAGCAACTTTTCTCACCCATCGTCCCCAGGAAGCGAGGATTTTGACAACGCTTCAATAGATAGTTCCACAAGTAGGTATAGTAGTTTCAGTAAAAGGCCTGGCATAATTCAAAAGCTTAAGAAATGGGGCAAAAGCAAAGACGATTCAAGCACTGTTTCATCACCATCCAGATCATTCGGGGGAAGCTCTCCTAGGAATAGCGTTAGCCATAGACCAAAGGGTCCATTGGAATCCCTAATGTTGAGAAATGCTAGTGATAGTGTAGCCATCACTACATTTGGTGAAGCTCCTGAATCTCCGGAAACTCCAAAGGTTTCTTCTCCTGGTGGTGATTCACCGAACAAGGTTGCATCGTCGTTCCAATTGATGTCTAAATCGGTTGAAGGGGTTTTAGATGAAAAGTACCCTTGCATATAAAGACCGGCATAAATTAGCTTTGGAGAGGGAAAAACAAATCAAGGAAAAAGCCGGGCAAGCAAGAGCAGCGAGGTTTAGCGACAACTCAAAATTAAATTCTAGCTTTGAGTCTAAAGCCAAATCCATGACTTTGCCACCAAAACTTGCTCAAGTAAAGGAGAAAGTAGTTGCCTCTGGTGACTCGATTGATCAATCCAATGATGGCAAGACAGCAGATCCTCAAATGGTGAGCAAGATTCAATTTGCACATATTGAGAAGAGAGCTCCTAGAGTTCCTCGGCCACCTCCTAAATCATCTGGTGGTGCAAATACTAATCCTATGAGTGGGGTACCAGCTCCTCCGCCAGGTGTCCCACCACCGCCACCACCACCACCACCTGGTGGTGGACCGCCTCGCCCACCTCCTCCACCAGGAAGCTTACCAAGAGGGGGAGGGAGTGGTGACAAAGTTCACCGGGCTCCTGAACTAGTTGAATTTTACCAGTCATTGATGAAACGCGAAGCTAAGAAGGACACATCGTCTTTGATATCTCCAACATCTAGTACAACAGCCGATGCTAGGAGCAACATGATCGGGGAGATTGAGAACAGATCGTCGTTCCTCTTAGCTGTATGAATGATTTCTCTACTTTCAGTTAGCTATTCACAAATTATGACAAAGATTAACACAGTTTTTCTCTTGATCCAGGTGAAAGCTGATGTGGAATCTCAAGGAGATTTCGTGCAGTCCTTGGCAACTGAAGTCCGAGCAGCATCCTTTACCAACATAAATGATTTGGTCGCATTCGTGAACTGGCTTGATGAGGAGCTCTCTTTCTTGGTATACTCATTAGACTTCACTTGTTGAAATGGGTTCATTCATATGCCATTGACAATTATAGTTCTAGATTGAAAGGGATTAGCCATTCTCATATTATACAAAGACTTCAATATCTAAAATCACAATGCGACCTTTTTTTCTTTTTTGGAGAATACAAAAATGTTTACTCTGACAAAGTTCGAATTAGCCCACTTCTTGTTTAACATTCTCATTAAGCAAGTACTAAATATTCAAAATCGTCTCAATCATCTGTGTTTCGTTAAGGTTGATGAACGCGCAGTCCTCAAGCACTTTGATTGGCCTGAAGGGAAAGCAGATGCGTTGAGAGAAGCAGCGTTTGAATACCAGGACCTGTTGAAGCTAGAGCAGCGAGTGACCTCTTTTGATGATGATCCCAAACTCTCTTGCGAAAGTGCTTTGAAGAAAATGTACAAGTTGCTTGAAAAGTATGTCTTCTTCTCTTGCATGATCTTAAACTTCTTTTCGAAATTATTCTATATTGTCGGTAAACATAAATTTTTTGCTGATTTCCAGGGTGGAACAGAGTGTTTATGCTCTCTTGCGTACACGGGACATGGCTATTTCACGATATAGAGAATTTGGAATTCCAGTTGATTGGTTGCTGGATTCTGGTATCGTAGGCAAGGTATACTTCTAAAACTAGATGATACAAACTTCCATGATGCTTAAATGCAACATTGGTACTGTTTATTTTTGGGTATTTTGAATATCTTGTGTCAATTGGCAAATGTAACTTGAACTTTCCAATGATGAACAAGCTCTTACTGTTATGGTTAATGATGGTTGGCTCGACCATCATGTTACCTCAAAACAACAAAATCATAAGCAATATCAATGTATCATAAACGTTTAATGCTTAAAATGAACATGTTTTCCCGATGCAGATCAAGCTCTCGTCTGTACAACTGGCAAGGAAATACATGAAGCGTGTAGCGACAGAGCTAGATGCAATGAGTGGACCTGAGAAGGAACCAAACAGAGAATTTTTGCTTCTGCAAGGCGTGCGTTTTGCTTTCCGTGTTCATCAGGTAATAATATCCCAACTTCAGCAAATTTTTGTTGATATTAAGTTTGAAGGTTCTGAGAGTTCAGAGAACAATATCATTCATGTAAATGTCTACTTTGCTATGGATGTAACCATTCTGAAGTTGGAGAGAACAACTAAAAGCATATGAACCACTTTTGAGAAAGTTTGGTGTTGAATCTCTCTCTCTGTCAATTATGTAAAGTAGGTTTTCAGTCAGAAAACTTAATTGAATTTAGATAGAAATTAGGAACCAAAAAATAGAAGTTAGAAATTAGGAACCAAAAAATAGAAGTTGCTAAAGCAGTGGTTTCCAAATCCCATTTTGTACAAAATTCATTTTCTTCTTAAACATTAAGGTCATGTTTGGTAACTTTGCTAAATCATTGTTTTAGGTTTATATAAATTTAGGAAACATGTTTTTGAAATAAAAATAAAAATAACGTATTTAGTACATTTCAAAACACAAATTCAAAAATAAAAAGACATGTTTAGTGAGTTGCCAAAAAGGGAAGTGGCCGGAGGTGATTGCCAGATAGGGGGTGGGAAAGAGAGGAGGGCATACAAATTTGTATTCAAAACAAGCGAAAGCACATTTTTTTGTTTCCTAAAATTTTGGATAATTTAGAAACTATTACCATAATTTTAAAAACCAAAACAGCTATCAAATGTGGTTTTTTTTTTTTTTTTTTTTTTTTTTTTAACAAAATAGTAAACAGAAAACAAAAGCGCAACCAAACATTCAATATATGACAAATAGCGAGTGAAGTGTTTTTGTTTGTGTTGCAGTTTGCTGGAGGCTTTGACGCAGAGAGCATGAAAGCTTTTGAAGACCTGAGGGGCCGTGTCGGTACACAAACAGGAGAAAACAAATAAGTTGGAAACATGAGGGTTTTTATTTTGTTTTCTTCTTCTCTCTTATTTATATAATTCAATTTTCAGTTGTATACTTCTTCATCATCTCCATGTATGTAGGTGTGGAAAACATCAATTATATTGAACATTGTACAATCAATAGTTCAGTTCAATCCAAAAAACAAGAAAGAAGAATCTTATACAGTTATCAATTACAAGGGTCAGTATTCCAAGTAAATTTCCAACTTTTTAGGTCTGATAGCACAGAGGAGAACTATGATCTCTCTCTCTCTCTGGAGTGAGAAATAATGCATACACTACCGCATTGTGATGATGAGACTTCTATCGGTAAACTTGGCACCTCCCACCTTTCCTTGAATTTGAGATGGCAGATGGATGACACGTCTTTGATCCCCTGCTTCCACAAGCAACTCTGATCCTCCCCTGAACTGCAATTTTGTTCAAATTTGAAAAATTATCATCATTTTCTGTTAAAATCAGACAAAAATAGCACACACACAGAGACATGCACAATGTAATTCATGGTTTCAACAAGTTGAATCATCAGCTAAAGAAACAAGCTTTGCAAAATTCCACACTGCAAAAAACCATATTTTTACTAGTAGCTCATTTACTGTTGTCACTGGGGTGCCGAAACATAGAATGTCTTATGCCCTACAAATCAAATCAAAACAAAAGTATATCTCCCACTAGGCTCTAGAAGTATATTCTTATATTCCCATCTTTCCTTATTTTGCTCTTCTAAATCATGATATATCACAAAAATAAGTATACGAGTTCTTTCTCTATTACTTTTTAATGACCTAAAACATTTAGAGTTCCCTTTCTTTTAGTTTTGCTCTGTGAAAAGTGTACTTCTAATCATTTCACCTTCCTTTGATTGAGATATCTAGAAAGGATCTTTACTAGCAAGATCCATTTAGATACAATAAAAAGAAATTGAACAGAAAAATGTAAGAGAGCATACTTGGTATAGCTTGATTTCTGACTTGTCGAAACCTGGCATAAAGAGGGTGACTGATTTCTTGGCAGGATCAAACCTGACTGAAGGGACAATAGGGATGTTCAGGCTTGTTTGCACAGAGAGAAGTTCTTGTGCATCTTTACTGATTTCGTTCAGCAATATTTCATTCCAATTTCGAGAGGGTTCCATTGAGATAGTCGGAATGAGAGAATAAGGTAATGGTGAAAAGTTCTTCTCAACTGTTTCCATTGATTCTACACAAGAACTTGGAGACGCAATACCAAATGCACCAGAAACCTGTGCACCAGCTTGGATTGTACAACCCCAATAACGTAATGCAGAGTTCACGGAAGTTGGGCTGTTTGGGTCCATCACAAGGTAGCAGCCAAATCTACTTGGTTCCGCAAAGACGGAAGATCCTTTCTACAGTGCACATAACATAACCAATCCAAATCTAAATTGACTTGCATTAACAGCGGATAACAACATGAAATGGGTATCAAAATACCTCCAGAGTTTGTTCTAGATCGTCCCATATTTCTGCACTCATTTTCCCATTGAGCTGGGACCCTCTAGTGCTTGAACTAATAGCTTCATCTGCAAATCTCAAGAGAGATGGACCAGCCAACCTCCCAAGGTCAGTCTTTTCAGCCAAGTTTCGAAAATAGTTCAAGTACAATCTGTACAGAAACATGTGATTGCATGAAGATTGAGAGAATCACATGAAGAGAGAGAGAGAGAGAGAGAGAGAGAGAGAGAGAGAGAGAGAGAGTTCTTCCTAACCTTGCTTTGCTAGTTGCACCAATCATCCGTATAGTTTCTTCAGTACTAATACCATCATATACAATTACATCAAATTTATCTTCCTGCCGGTTTCTTTGAGCAACATTCCTGGAGAATCCTACAAGCCTCTGAAGTGCTAAGGCTGAAAATATAGAATCCATGCCAGGGAGAACCCCAAGCTCTTCTCCAACCACCTACCATATCACCGAAAAAAAAAAAAAAAACATGAGAACCGCCCATGGATAAAAGCATAACTGAGGAAACAATGTCTTTCAGACACAAGAAATCCAAATAATCAAAATGATTGTTACATAGCCACCCCTTCGAGCACTCCTTGGGTCATATTAAGATGAGCATCTGCTTGCTTCAGCCGATTGAGAGGTTCAAGCAGCATCTGCAATTATTGGGAATAACTTATCTAGAGTCAAAATTACATAAATTTAAACAGCAGTATCAGATATAGGGAAATGTATAGGTAGATAGAAAAACACACTTTAGTAGTTTCCAGCCTAACAGCTGAAAGGTTGTTGTTGCATGTGATTGGAGAAGTTCCAATCTTACAATTTAGAAGATAGTCAGCAGTAGGATCTTGGGATTGTATCACCAAGCATGTTTTAAGCCCAGCCATTGCATAATGCTGATCAACAAAAATTGATGAGTTAAATTTTGAGAAAATTTTAGAATAAACCCAATGGAATTATATACAAAGTGAAGGAAGATTCCCAAAACATAATAATCAAATTCATTATGACAGAGTAAACAAAATATATCATCTAAATCTACATGACAGACTGACACTACCTACGTGCTATTTTTTTTTTTTCTCTTTCTCTGAATAAGACAACAAAATATAACAAATAATTCCAATTAAGAAACAAACAACAATGGTGTTGAAGAGTTTTCCTAAAGGTCATGTGCTTTGAGGAAGAAAGTTTAGCATCATTCTCCCTGCATGTTTCTTGTGTTTATTTAGCTACGTATGATATGCAAAGACTACAAGTTAAGGCCTTTTCAATTGTAGAATCTAAAAATTGTCAGTTTTCATTTCATACTTGGTTAGATATGCGAAATACCCAGATTAATTTATGCTTACCATAGGTTTCATAAAATGTTTGGATCGTGAATTTGGAAAGGGAAAAGATAAAGTTAGGTGAAATGTGAAAGAAATATAACTACATTTTCACTTACAATTTACCCACTTTTTTCCTTTCCCTTTTCAAATCTCTACCCAAATTCATAATCCAAACACAGCCTTAGCCTTGAAGTATCTCAATTAGATGTCTTGAAATATCCCTTCCTCAACTATTAAGCTCTAAAAACAACTCATCTTTTTTATTTTTATTTTTTTTATAATTATTTTGTCAATCAACCCAACTGGTCACTTCTTTCCCAATAATTACTACGTAGATGAACACTAATTTGAAAATCATCAAAGAAACAAAGGTACATGTCCTTTAGCATTCAGAAAACTAGCAAAAACCCATCACTATGAACAAATATTACAGTCCAATTAATTATAATTGAAGCCCAATTGAATGAACAAATTGAAAGCATTTCCATTCATACACAGAAAAAAAGGTAAGTCAGAAACAATTTGTGCCCCCAAAACAGAAATCACAAACAATAATATAAGATGTGAATTAGTAACCTGAGCGGCGAAGATGGAGGAAGTGGTCTTGCCAGAGCCGCCTTTGCCTAAAAATGTGACCAATTTGGTTAGTTTCTGAGGAGAAGAAGGGGCTTCATTATTCGCTGCCATGACCAAAACACGAAGAGCTCTTCTTCGAGTCACTCTGGGAAGATTTCGCAGGATAGACTTGTGTCTGGTGGGTAATGAATATGAATTTGAATTTGAATATGAATAAGGAGGAGGAGAAGGAGGAGGAGGAAAGAGTAGTGATGGAGTCAAAGAAGCCATTTTCTGCAGATTAGATGACGATGATGCGATCTCAAACCTCCCAACCTAAGTGGTTGCGATTAGACGAGAAAATAGTGTTAGCTACATATAAATATTTTATATGTAACGTAACCAGAGAATGAGAAACGCAAAGAGCGGCGAAACGGAATCGGGAGATGGGAGTCTACTTGGGGTAGGTTCGGTGTGCAACCGCTAAATCGGTTTGTAGGGTTGCTGGTAAGATTTAGGCAATATATTAGTATATTTTTAAAATTTTTTTTTTTAGCTTTTTTATTATTCGTAAAAAACCAAAAAATATGTTTAGGCTCCGTTTAGAATAAAAGTTGGGATTAAAATAGTCATATAAGACAAAATAAGTTATTTTAGTTAAATAAAACAAAATGTCACATCTAACCCATAATCATTTAATTTTTTCTTTCACAAAATTCAAAAAAAACCAAAAAACCTATCTCAAACGAGGTTTTTTAACTCCAGACTAAAATAATCAAAAAGTCAACTCACATCCCAAATGAACCTTTATTTAGGCCTATTTTATTGAAAAAGTCAATTTTTTGGCTTGTTAGTTTTTTTTTGTCATATGATCTCTTTATTTTTTTACATAATTTTTTAAAAGTTAAAAAAAAATTAAAAAATTAATTTTTAACTTATTTCCCAATGCGACCTTTTAAACTTTAATACTTACTGTGAAATTGATATGCTTTAACTAACTCAATTAAATTAATTAAGGGTACCTAGCAAAAATATAAATAAATAAATAAATAATTAATTAGAGTATTTACCGATCGGATCGATCATTTTAAAAGTAAATAAGAAATTAAAATGATTTTTACTGTTTTAGAAAAATTAAAACCATAATGGAACCATTGTGAAAGTGGACTAGAAGCAGTTCGATTCTATGATTCTAATTGTTTTTTTTTTATAGTAAAAATATGTATGATATAAATTTGATGTTATTAATAAGCTAATAAAAATTAGTTTGTTTAAATTGATTAGAGTTTGTTAATTACACCATCAAAATTAGATTTCAAATCTTATAAAATAAAAATATCTTGTAAATTACAAATATAAAAAAATAATAAACAAATATATCACGGTTCCATTTGGTTTGCAATCATACTCAAATCCTTAAAATTGGAAACCGAACTGATTGAACAATTTTACTATTTTCAAAACTATAACCAGAATTGAAACTAATAAAATTATACCAAACCAAACCAACAATTTGAATGGTCCTATTATTTTTTTTAAAGACCCCTAAAACTAATTGTTATTAGTTTTTGAAAAATTATATCTGGGTGTGTAACATATGTCTCAATTTCAACTGTTATGATATTTGATTATAACCTATTTTGCTATTAGTTATAACTTGGTTATGCGAACTAGTCTGACACAGACTCCTAAATTAAAACAAGTTATAATCAACTCTATTAGACTGTATCAGGAGGTGTTTGTGGTATGGTTCAAATGATTTGAGAGTAAAATTATAAATCAAACCGTAAATGGCGGATTGACAAATAACCAAACAGCAGTTTGGGTGATTTGGGGCGGTTTCAATTTGTTAGTTGATTGAAAAATATTCTTAAACAATTATCAAACATTTGCATAATATATAACACTAATTTACTTAATATTATATATATATATATATAACTACTAATTTACAATAAATTTCATATCTTAAATCTCTCTCACACTCATTTTTACTTTAATACTTTATTAAAGGTTAAAAAAATGTATATATTAACTATACTGGAGCGGAGCGGTTTCGAAAGTAAATTATAAATTTTAAAATTTAATCCGTTATTAGTGGATGGATTGGTGCGAATTTGTGCCATTTTAGCAAATTGAGCAGTATTTTGCACAACCGTAGTTATAATAAACAGTCCCATTGTGATTTTTTTGGGGTGAAGAAGTCACAAAATAAAAATAGAAGATATACACAAATACAAGGGGCATGCCCCAGGCCCTAACCCCAACTATACAAGCAACCTAAAACAGCCTAAAAAGGCCAGCCAAATACAGAACAAGTTGAGAAAAACACAACTACAATTAATGTGATGCTGATTATAACTTATGTGGTGTTTAATTATGACTCATTTTTTTAGTTATGGCTAAAAAGGATTTGTGATAATCAACACTACAAATATCCTAACTTGTATATAGTATACATCCTTTTATGTATTAATCTTCTTATCTCAATATACGTCCTGACTTTCTCTCTCTAGTTTGAGAGCTTCTCACTCTACACTTTTCTTCTCTTAGGGTTTTTGAGGGCTGCGGCAGTCGGGGGAAGGGTGGGGGAGGAGGGGGGAGGAGATTCTGGCGGCTTCTGGCTTTCTCTCCCCTCCTCTTACCTCAATTTTCTCTTTCATTTTCTGGTTTAGCTGCCAATAACCTGGAAGCTCTGTACTTCCATCATTTCCTTTTTTTGTGGGGTGTTTCTTTCCTCTGCTTTAACTCCGGTCGCGGCCTCACTGGATCTGCTGCTGTTAGGAAACCAATTATATTCGGAAGTCTATTTCTTTTCAATTACTATGTAATCAATTTAGGTAGTCCAATCAATTTAGGAAGTCTAATTATATTAGGAAGTCTCTATTATTTTTCTTATATAAAGATGCTAATTGTAATGGTTTGAAGGAGATTAAATAATATTAAGAGTTTAGGTGGCTAATCCCCAATTCAAAGGATTGTTGGTGGCTGATCCCCAATCAAATGATCAAATTTAGGGTCTAGGACCCTATCATCTGGTATCAAAGTATTCGATCTTTGAGCTTTCGTCTCTTCCTACTCTGCCATTCATCATCATCAACATGACTATTAAGGAACTTGAAGAACAAGTTGCTGCTCTTACTCCTAGGATAGACGTGATGTCTACCAATATGCAAGAGTTGATACGTGATAGACAAACCAATAATACCATTCTTCAAAATATCCAAGCGCTGTTATAGGATAGGCAATGTGAAGCTCGCCTTCCCCAACTTGGCATCAATCTTAATCCACCTATACAACGCGACGACGATCGGCGTGCTGGTCCAAAATTTCAGGGTTGAATTCTCATAATTGATTTTCCAAAATTTAACGGTATTGATCCTGAAGGGTGATTATTTCAGGCTGAACAATATCAAGAACTTAATGGTGTTTTAGATGCACAGATAGTTCCTTTGGCTGCAGTGCACTTTCAAGGCGATGTTATTTCTTGGTATCGCTGGATTAAACAGTCCTTTGGGGTTTTGACTTGGCCGCAATTTTCTCGAGCCATATGTAACCGTTTTGGTTCTCGACAATACGTTGATCCTTGTAGTTCATTAGCCAAACTGTCTCTGATTGGCATTGTTCATGAATTTATTACAGAGTTTGAGCGACTTGCTAATATGATTCTAGGTTTGCTTAAGTCGCATCAAATTAGTATTTTTCTTTCTGGATTTCATGCCAACATAAGGGCTGGTGTTCGTTTGCTTCGTCCAATGAGTCTAACCGAGACCTTTGAATTAGCACTTGGCCAAGAGGATGCAATTATAGCAACTATCACACATTATATGACCAAGACTCACTGCAAGAAAAAACACCTTTTGCGACCACCGTTTTTGAGATGGTCGCAAAAAAAGTACACTAATCTGCGACCAACATTTATTTTGGTCATGGATGATTGTGTTTTCGTGACCAACATTTTTTTGGAAGCTAATAGGTAATTTTTTGCTACCAAATACAAAATGTGGTCGCAGAAAGTAATGGCAAGAGCACGAAAAAAAAAGACAAGACGTCAAACCCTCTGGTGACCAATAGATTGTGGTCACAAAAAGGAAAAAGAATATACTTTGTAACAAAACTACGTAGTTTTGAAATTCTTAAATCAAAAACACGTTTCCTTAATCTTGAGTTTCTTTCATCGTTGTCCTTTTTCCTTAATCAAAAGCACGTTTCCTCTCTTATCACTCTCTACACTTCCGATCGGTTCATCGAAAGCCTAGCCACCATCTCCTCACTTCGTCCCCTTTTTTTGTTGCTTTTCATCTTTGCCTTCGCCATTATACTTACCAGGTCAATGGCTCTCTCTCTTTCTCTCTCCCTCTCTCTCTGTTCGTGTATATATATATAATTGATTGACCTTCCTTTTTTATTGTTGCCCTCTTTCAACTCCCCATGTTAGATTAGTTATTATCCTGCAACTCCTCACTCTCTACACTTCCAATTGGTTCATCGAAACCCTAGCCACCATCTCCGTTCACTTCATCCTCTGTTTTGCTGCCTTTTCATCTTCAGCTCCGCCATTGTGCTTACCAAGTTAGTCTCTCTCTCTCTCTCTCTCTCTCTCTCAATATATATATATATATAACGTTTTTTTAGATCCCTCTAATAAGTCATGTTTCATCGAATGCTCTCTCTAATTTTTCAACTCTACTCTAGTTTCTTCCATCACCCACTGTCTGTTAGATTTCTTTTCCCTCTCTATGATATGACCATTTACTCACTACCCTAATTTCTATTTCTAGTGAAGAATCCATATCTATGTCTATATCTATATCTTTATGCATATTATAGCAAAAGGTCTTTTCAATAAGGAGAGCTATTAGAGCTCTATGTCCTCAACTTAAATTTGTTGATTTGTCAACTTTAAAAATAAATAAATAATCTATTAGCCCACATTTCTCTTCTAAAATTTTTCCTTTCTTATAATTAAAAAAGAAAAAGAAAAAGGAAAGTAATTTCTCTCACATTCTCTCATTTCTCTATAATAAAAAAGATAATTTGCCTCGTATCTCTCACACTCATATATACTGAAGAAAAGATGAAACTATTATTCCATTTCTTGAATCTTACAAAATGTTCATATTTATATCTATAGCTATACCTATACAACAGATATGTATCTAAACATTCTAACTATAACATCAATGAATGTAGAAGGAGGACAGAGAATGGAACCATAAAAAAAAAGTGTTGTAATTGAATCGTGTATGTATGTTTATTTATTTGTGTTTGTATGTTTTAAATTCTAGAAATTGGATCTATTTGCATATATTGATTAGAGGAGTTAAAGGGTTGAATTTGATGTTATATGTTTCTTCTATGAGATTTTGTAAATTTTTCTCAGGGTTTACAATAGGACATAGTCAATTGTTTTGTTTGTTTATTTATTAAATTATTATAGTCATCAATTAATGTGATATACTCTAAAAATCATTATTTTGTAAACAGGCATTACAATCCCAATGTTTGTTTGCTAAGAAAATTAAGTTAAAATATAGGAAAAGTATTGAACTTTACAATTTATTTTCAATTAGGCTGCATAATGGAATGATATTTTAATTCCATCTCATTCCAATAAACCAAACATTACAAAACACCCTCTTATGCAGTTCACCCTTGTTACAAGTTGGATCAACATAATCCTTTTCTAGAATATTTAAACTAGAGGACAGTGATGTGCCCTCCAATAGATCTTCAAAACAGATCATTATGAAGTCATTTTGATTGTAATGTCCTTGATTGTAATGGCATGCACTTGTTAATGAAGTCATGTTTAGTTATGATTCAAATTGTAATGAATTTTTTTGTTGATAATTTCAATACTTATAATGTAGTTCTAATATTAGACTATTAGCTTATCTTATAATTTCATGAATTGTCATGCATTTTAAATCTTTATTAATGCATTGCTTGCAATTCATTTGTTATATACAAAGACTACACATATGCCACTTGGGCAAGCCAATAAAAAGAGGTCGAAGACTTCAGTGTCAGAGGCAACCTCGATTGAGGTCCCAGCTCACATGTCAACAGCTCCATCTCCTGTGGATGCATTTGCAGATCCATTTCTTGTGAATGCATCTCCATCTTTGCAAACAACTGATATTGGTAAGTGTTTCATCCTTTGTATAGAACAATTTGATTCTTGCTCCTGAAATTGTAATCAATGTTGAGTAGTTACTACATGCTTACTCTTTTTGGAGTGATTATGATTGAAACTTTGTTAGTATTGAAGTATGACCCTATTATGTGTGGTTATGTTCTAGTCAATTAGACTTCGTAATTCATTTTGTTTATTGACTTCTTCATTTACATATGTTATTTAAAGAGAGTTCTTAAAATCTACTATCTGTATATACAGCAGCAGCAACCTATATAGCAATAGCCTATAAACAATACTAACAAATTTCCTATATAGCAGCAACCATCAAAGTGTATATACAGCAGCTATTTATATAGCAGCAACCTATAAACAATTCTTTAATTGTCCTTATTCTTGTAGAGTGTGGACATTACATTGTTTATAACATATGGATTGAAAGAAATAATAGTTCTTCATTTTGTGTTTATAATATAGGTTCATTAGTGAAGCGAGTACGAGGTCCAATGACGGTTTAATGTAAAATTAATTGGTTATCAACTTGTACTATATTCTTTCCATCTAGCTTATGTATTTATATATTCTTTCCATCCAGTTTATGTATTTATATATCACCAAAAAAAAAAAAAAAATTTATTTGACGACAGAGATCATAGACAAAAGAGGATGCGGAGAATAAAAATCAATGGTTAAAATTGAAGAACAAATAATTAAAAAAAAAAAATAGTGGAGTGACATATTCAAAATAATTTAAAAAACAAACTATAGGTTAAAAGCTTATCTTCTTTAAAAGCTTATCTTTTTTCAACTCAGTGGGGGTACAAACAAAAATTTATAATGCTAGTGAAGTATGCATGGTGAATTGAATTGAAGGTTGGCTTCTTTAAAAAGATAGAAGAAATTATATTATCCTAGACATAGAAATCTTATAATCATGAACATGAAATAATTGCAAGCTTGAATAAAGGCATATACATTCCATGATGCATTAAACTTGAGAGGCATAGACATGATATAATCCTCTTTTTTTATTTTTTTTTAAATATATAATTTTTCCCCCCCATTTTAACTAGGACATGAAGGCAAGAACAAGACTCCATTTGATTGGCAAGATAGATATAGAATAGCTTATGTATGGTTGTGTTCTAGTTAATCAGTCTTCATAATTCATTTTGTTTATTGACTTCTTCATTCACATATGCTATTTAAAGAGAGTTCTTAAAATCTACTATCTATATATACAGCAGCAACAACCTATATAGCAGCAGCCTATAAACAGCCTATAAAGCAACAGGCATCAAAGTGTATATACAGCAGCAACCTATATAGCAGTAGCCTATAAACAGTTCTTTAATTGTCCTTATTCTTGTAGAGTGTGGACATTACATTGTTTATAACATATGGATTGAAAGAAATAATAGTGTTTCATTTTGTGTTTATAATATAGGTTCACCAGTGAAGTGAGTACGAGGTCCAACAAGGGGTAAGAACACTAGTAGACTTATCACCCAACATAGTGGCAAGAAGCTTTTTGTTGGAGTTTCTATTGAGCGGAGAACATTTGTCGGGCTTAATGCCACTAAGGCGGCTAATGAATTGGGGGCACAAATTTGATTGCAAGGAACATAAAATTGGGAGGACGTTCCACCAGCCATTTGAGCAGTTATCGTATAATCCTTGCGGGTAATTTAATTTTTATAGTTGTTGAGATTGAAATAGTTAATATATGTGATATTTAATTTTCATTTTGTGTTTAATTGGGACATGATAAGTTTGATATTGAAGGATATGATGGGAGCCCACTTCCACAAGAAATTATTGACACAAAGTCCACACATTTGTTCAAAGGTTGGTGATAGCATATGAATCAACATTACAAAGAGTTGGTGAAAGAAGGTATATATCCTTATAGTAAGCCATTTGTTGGGGTGAGCCAAGAAGATTGGAGGTACATGATTGATGAAGTGTTTCTTGGTGACACACACAAGGTAATTAACTTAATAGTCATGGACGTTTCTTCTAATTGCACTACAAATCCATGGATGTTTGAATATGAATAACTCAAAGTTCACAAGTTTCTTTGAAATTCAAAGAATGGCTGTTGATATATACAATTATACATGAGACATAGAGATGATGCAGGCTAGACGATATTAGTTATTACGTTGAATTTATATTGAAATTTGAAGTCCCTATTAGGTAATCTTGTCAACCAGAGATGATGCACACTAGACCATAAGGCAACACTTTTAACATTGTGATATGGGTGTCACTTTATAACCATGACATATATTCAACCAACTGCTTTTCAATGGAAAAATATGTTTTAACTCGGGGCTTTAAGTCCCTATTATGTAATCTTGTCAACTTCCTTAATATTTAAAGAAAGGTCAAGCAAAACCCAATGCTAACAAACTAATGCGTTGGAAAATGAATATGTCCATGGACGCTATTCCTTTGTGCATTCTGTAGCACTTTCATTAATTTATTAACATATGCTTAACAGTTGAAAACTCTCTCTTCAGGATTATAGTGACATCCCTATCATACACAACAAACTAATGTGTGTGTGTGTGTGTGTGTTTTTTTTTTTTTGAACTGGACAATAAGGCTGTGTGTGATTTTTAGCTTTGGGAGTGGAGTTAGATCCATAGATTTTGACAAAATTAAAATAGAAATGTAAACAAAAATATTATTATTAACAATGCTTTCTTCAATTTTTTTATTATAGGTAGCTAGAGGCATAATCATGCGTGTTTATGGACCTGAGTTTGCCGGTGCATTAATTCTAAGTTGTGCTTATACGTAGAGTTTTTGAGATACTTCGCATCGGACAAATATGACATGCATTTGAAATCTTTGATGGTTTTGTAAATATTTTTTAATGTGGTGAATTTGTTGTAAGGATGGATGGTTATTTTGGACGTGTAATGTGTTCATGTTGATTGGTGGTTGTAATTACATACATTAACTACTATTTTGACTTTATAATTGATGATTTTTTGTTTTTAGATTGGATTGTTGATGGATTGGTATATTGAAATTGATTTGATGAACATGAATTATGTATTAATTGCAAATGTATTACAGGTATTAAAAAAGTTTAGTATTGTATTTAAAAAATTCAATTTTGAAATTAAAAGCTTTTTTGCGACCAATAAAATTTTAGTCGCAGTCAGGTTCTAGGAATAACTATTGGCGACCACTAATGTAGTCACTAAAACATAAACTTTCTGCGACCAACTTAATTCTTGGTCGCCAAAAACCTTAATTTCCGCGACCACTATTTTGTTGCAAATGAACATTCTTAACAAATTTTTAGCGATGAAACTATATGGTCGCTAATGGTAAATTTCCGCAACCAACTTAATTCTTGGTCACCAAAAACCTTCTTTTTCGCGACCAATATTTTTTGTCGCAAATGCTCAATCTTCAACAAATTTAAATCCTTTTCATGACCAAACTATATGATCGCTAATGTTAACTTTCAGCGGCCAACTTAATTCTTGGTCGACAAAAACCTTCTCTGATGGGCTTTTTGCGACTACATGGCGACCAAATTTTGTTGGTCACTAAATACTATTAGCAACCATATATTATCTTTCGGCGACCAAAAAGTTGGTCGCTAAAAGTGTTATTTCTTTTTTTTTTTTGATCGGCAAAAAGAGAGACTTTATTGATGTAAAAATCTAGTACAAGGTACAAAACAAATTACACCAATAAAGAAAAGAAAAGTGAGAGTGCAAGAGCATCACAATGAGCTAAATTATCCCAACGAGGTTGGCACCAAAAAGCCAAGCCTATCCTATCATTTGCTAGCACCCTCGAGTTGGTGAGGAACCAACGAAAGGAACAGGCCAAACACCAAACTAATACTGCTAGATCAAAATAGATCAACAAATTAGGACAGAACTCCAGCAGCATGCATACTCAGATCAAAACAACCCAGCAGCAACCATCAAATTAGAACAGATTAACAGCAGCCATTAGAGCAGATCACCAGCAGCAGCCTTTCTCAGATCAAAACCAAACAACAAAATAGGATAGATCACCAGCAGCAGCCAATCTCATATCACCAGCAACAGCCATTCTCAGGGCACCCTCAGTCAAGATACAGGCTCAACCAACCAGCCAAGCTCAACAATCCGACCACTACTTGAGACACAACACCAGTGAGCTCAACAAGCTTAATAAACACAGGAACCAACTTGAAGACAATAACACAACACAACAATATAGCACATGACAACACAAACTGATACAGAACAACACAACAGAACAACAAACTTTATCACAAAACTTCACCCTATTCTTCACCCAGCAAAATGACACAGTAGTGTAATCAATAACCAAATCATTGAAACCCCCATTTCATTGAACCCCCATTTCTGCTACAAAACTTCACCAGGAATAGCCCAAAACAGCAGTCCTACATGACCAAATCCTCATGCCAAAATTTGCAAAGAGCCCAGATGCCCACATCACTGCATACCAAAACAACAAAACAAGAGCACAAAGCTACAGACAGACCAGATACCAAACCCACAGAGCTGCAATCCCATAGACCCACATAACTGCAAACCAACTCTAATCTGCAAACAGAACAGATACAGAGCAAGACCATAAACACCTGCTGCTGCACACCAGAAGACATGGATGTCAATGTAATTACAATGAACCTTGCCACCTAAACAAGCTCTAATCTGCCAGATGTTATAGATAAAGTCAAAAATAGTGAACTAACAATCCTTAGAAGATGTTTTCAACCAAATGGCTAATCTAATAATAATTGCCTCCTATAACTCCTCCATATCTGGCTGAATATTATTGAACAAGCAATCATTCTGATGTTTCCAAATGGACCAGAGAGCAACCAAAGGGATAGCTTTCCATATCCTCCTTTTAGTTTTCAAGAGGCAGTTCCTAGCCTACCAATGCAGTAAGCAGTCAACATATCCAAGCACATCCCATAATATTCCCCACTACTGCAATAGTCCAGTCTAGACCTTCCAGACCTTAGGGTAAGAAATTAGAACATGTTCAATAGATTCTGCCTCAGATTTACAAAAAACACAGAGTGGATGCTCCCTCACCCAGAACTCCCACCCTTTGAAGGAAAAAGAGAAGTTTTAAGTTTATGTTTCCATGCTAGCCACCCAAAAAATTGAACTTTGGGGGGAATGTAGTTAATTCACACCAATCTATTAGAACTCTCAAGTACACCAAAACCCAATTCACAGTGCCTATATAAAGAAGCAACGAAGGACTGTCCTGTTTGGCATGTGAGCCACCTTGGTTTATCTTTTTCACCTAAACAAAGTGCAGGTGCTGCTCTTAACAATTCAGTGAGTCTGGATGCCTCCTCACCGTCCCACTGTAACAAAGGCCTTTTTAAATTGAGATCCCACATCTCAAATGATCCTTTATTATCAACAAAGAACTTGAGGGAACCATTCTTAATAGTGGATAAGGAATAAAGTCTAGGAAAACCCTCTTTTAAACAATAATCACCACACCATTTGTCCTGCCAAAATCTGACTCTGCACCCATTACCCACTTTAATATGAAGATTATCAAGAAAAAATTATAGGAGGGTGTTTTTTTTGCTCTGCCACAGCTAGTATATCACCCTAAATCTTAGATCATCTTATGCCAACTGTTTGATTTGGAAGCCAAGCTCCCACTTGAATTTTATATTTATCGCAAACCACTTTTTTCCATAGTGCCTCCTCTTCATTGGCAAATCTTCGCCACCACTTTATTAATAGGCAAGCATTAACCTCTCTGATTCTCCTAATTCCCAACCCACCTTGACTAATGCTTTTGGTCACCTCTTTCCATTGCACTAGATGAATCTTTCTTTTCAATTTTGTGCCCTCCCACAATAACGCAGCTTGTAATCGATCTATTTCCTTTGCAACACCTTCTGGCATCTTGAAAAGTGATAGATAATACACAGGCAGACTGGACAGCACTGACTTAATTAGTGTCAGTCTGCCAGCAAAGGACAAAAGCCTTATTTTCCACCAAACAATCTGCTTTTGATTTTGTCAATGACAGGTTTCCATACCTTCTTTCTGGTTAGAGAAGCACCCAAAGGTAGGCCAAGGAATTTCAGTGGCAAACTTTGAGTTTTACAATTAAGCAAACTAGCAAAATCCTTGAGACAACTATCATAAATTCCTACCCCACAAACCACACTCTTGTGGAAGTTAATCTTAAGCCTTGATGCCATTTCAAAACATCTTAAGATTGTTTTCAAATTCATCACCTCCTGCATATCAGCTTCACAAAAGAGTAGTGAATCATCAGCAAATTGTAGATGTGAAACGGCCACCCCATTGACTCCAATATGAATCCATTTAATCAAGTCCAACTCCCTAGCTCTGAGCAGTAGAATATTAAGGTCTTCAACTGCCAAATTAAACAGAAAAGGCGATAATGGATCACCCTATCTAAGACCTTTTTGAGGACTAAACTCTTTAGTTGGTGACCCATTCACAAGTACTGGAATTCTAACAGTTGAGATACACTCTTTCATCCAAGAAATCCATTTAGAACAAAAACCAAAATTTGCTAACATGGAAAACAAAAAACCCCAATTGATGGAGTCATAAGCTTTCTCAAAATCAAGTTTAAACAATAGACCATTCTTCTTGGCTTTCTTCCATCGATCCACAACTTCATTCACAATCAAAACCCCATCCAAGATATTCCTTCCACCCAAAAAAGCTGATTGAGTTTCACTAATTACTTCTAGCAAAACTAGTTTTAGTTTACTTGTAAAAACCTTAGACAACAGCTTGTACATTGACCCAATCAAACTTATTAGCCTATAATCATTTAGATGAAGAGCATTAACCTTCTTAGGAATTAAAGTGATAAAAGAGCTATTCATTCCATAAGCCAATCTACCCACACTGTAAAATTGTTTCATGAAAAGCATCACATCTTCTTTAAACACCTTCCAGTTCTTTTGAAAACACATGAAGTTGAATCCATCTGGACCTGGCGCTTTGTTCCCATTGCATTCTTTTACTGTTGCCCATATCTCTTCCTCCGAGAATTTTGCTTCCAACTGCTAGAAACCAGCACTACAGCTGACACTCTTAAAGTCACCAATCAAAACAGGTCTCGTCCTCCAATCCTCTGAAAAGTGCTTGTTAAAATGAGCCCATACCTCTTGCTTCACTTGTTCTAGATCCTCAACCACCCTCTCTTAAACTAAAATAGAATTTAATGCGTTTCTATTCTGCCTATTGCTGGCCATCATATGAAAAAACCTTGTGTTTCTGTCCCCTTTTAATGTCCACTCCAATCTTGACTTTTGCAGCCATTCCCATTCCAACATTTTGCTGAGCCTCCACATTTCACTTCTTACCTCTCTTTTTAACTTCAACTCTGCTTCCAACAAGGGTCTATCTTCAGCCAATAGATCCAAAAAATGCAACTGCCTCTCAGCTTCTTTAAATTTTTCTGAGACATTACCAAACACCTCTTTGCTCCAATTCTTTAATGCTAACTTCAAAGCATGTAATTTCCTATGCAATATGAAACTTGCTCTGCCATTTATTTGTGTCTCTTGCTAAACTTTCACTAGAAAGGATGCAAAATTAGGATGTA
Organism: Camellia granthamiana; assembly: GCA_036172215.1. Classification (NCBI taxonomy): domain Eukaryota; kingdom Viridiplantae; phylum Streptophyta; class Magnoliopsida; order Ericales; family Theaceae; genus Camellia; species Camellia granthamiana. Next base: position 158,409 of record JAXFYN010000547.1, read on the forward strand.
GCAGCCACACATTTGTGAACTTAAAAGGTTTGGGACCCCAGTCCCTATCATCCTTCTAAAGTACTAGAGGGCAATGATCAGAAATGAATCTAGGTAGTCCTCAAAGTTTGAGCTTGAATCTTTCTAACCACTCAGGACTAAGCAGAAATCTATCAATTTTACTCCATTTGTTGCCATTAATTGCATTGCACCAAGTGAATTTCCTACCCATCATTTGTATCTCAGTCAACTCACACCTATCTATGAAATCATTGAAGTCTTTCATACCCCTATCCCTTCTTGAACAGTCTACTCTATCTTCCAAATTTCTAATTTCATTAAAATCACCACCGACACACCAAGGTGTAGGGAAAGAAGCTTTCAAATTTACTAGACTTTCCCATAATCTCCCTCTCCTCACAGTATCGTTAGGAGCATACACATTGATAACAACACATTCAAAAGAGGAGAGAACAGTACCTGCAAGCAAAATGAAGCTTCTATTACTGCAACAATTTGAGAGCTAAAACACCTCAGGATCCCAAATGCAGAGCAACCCCCCTGCCTGACCCTTACCATCAACAACCATATACTTCATTTTATCTCTAGGCCACACTCTTTTGACATCCACACTTGAAAGGCTTGTTTTTTTTGTTTCTTAAAATAGAGCCAACTCAATTTTCCTTTCTAATAAGAGCTTCCTAATTTTTCTCATCTTCTCAGGCCTTCCAAAGCCTCTGATATTCCAGCTTAACCACTTCATAACAACAAGTCTAATGCTCTTCAAACTCACCCAATGGGAGCTAATTAAGCTGCCCTATCTGCTCCAACTCCAATTCTTTCTTCATCTAGCTCTTCCATCTGAACAAGTTTTTTAAGCACTTCCTCATCTTGTCCCATGCAGTCAATCCCTAAACTGTTACCCAGAAGAAGTGTGAGTTGAGCCTCATGAAGTTTGCCTTTGAAACAAATACGATTAGATTTACCTGCGGCAGACTTCAACCCAGCAGCAGCTGCAGATCTAACTACAACCCCTTTGTGGTTATTTTTACAGGAACCAGCCCCCCTCTGCCCTAATCTTCTAGTGAACCCAGAAAATCCACCAACTAGCATGGAATTTCTAGCACCCACTTTCCTTTTCCCTTTATTATTTCTAGGTTTTATCTTATTAGAAATAGATTCACTAATGGATACACTAAAAGAATCACCATCACCAGACTTAGAGTCCAGCACAATAGGCCCATGCTCAGCCCACTCATTGGGTTGGCTAATATTAGGACCATAATGTTGGATTGTACCTCGCCCATTGGTCTGAGGATTACTATGCTTATGGCCCAAGAGAACTTCCAAATTAATACCTGATCTGGCCTTTGAAGACCCACTCAAGCTTCTCACAAAACCTGATATATGGGTCTGATCACCTACTTTTAGAGTCTTATCATTACACCCCTGCTGCAGGCCTTCTATTTCCTTCATCATTATCTCTGCCTCACGTGTGCCATCCTGTATTTCTTTCCCAAGACTCTCTACAATCTTACTTTTGTCAACCTTAGTTAATTTCCCAATGCAATCTTTAGACTCCTCAACTATTGAGATCTCCATTAAGCTATCAGCTGCTTTCACCTCACTTCCTTCCTCCCTCATAGTTAGCAAATCCCCTTCAGCTAGCTCGATATTATCGTCCACATCATCATCCACCACATCTGCCAGGTCATTTTCATCTTCCTCTCTTTTGGGAACATCCATGGGTTGCACTTCACCATTAACATTAGAGCTGACATATTCGTTAACACCTTCTAATATGTTGCATGTGCAAGTTGCCTTTACCTCCTTCACAATCTGCTTTTCACAAACTCTTATAGGGTACACTCTTTCTTTGCAATCCAGATTTACATTTGTATTTATCGGCTCCATGACTTTTGTGGCAATCTTTATCTTTCCACAACGAAAATATGTTGCCTCACAGGTATCACCATCAAAATAAATCACCTCCCCTCATAATCTTTCAATCTTTCTGAAGGTATCTATATTCCAGACATTGAGTGGTATTCCGTAGCAACTCAACCATACAAACCTCTCTTGCTCAAGGTATATATTTGTTAACCATTCCTTTATGTATTCACACCATTTCTGAAACCAGGCAACAAGCTTGCTTCTATTGATTCTCATATCCTCCTTTGACTTGAAAGTTATCACAACATCACGACCTCCACTCTCTCCTACTAACATACCAGTCATTTCTTTTCGTTTGAGCTCTTCTTTGATTGCCAGAATAGAAAATGTTGGTTTGAGCCTTAGAATGATGCTTCATACAGTCATCCATTGCCTATCTCCTCCACATTGATAGTAATCTTATGCTTGTCGACTGAGTTCGCTCCCTTTAGGACCTCTGCAAACGATCTTTGATCAATGCCTTGGTTCCAACTTTTCGGCATAGAGCCTATTGTTACATTTTGCCCCTCAATCGTCCTCCTTATTGCAGGCTTTAACCATTTGTTTTCTCCATTGTTCTTCCCATACTCTGCAGTTTTTACATTCAATTTTCTATCATCTACCCATAGCCCATTTGCTTTTTGTGCTGCCACATTGGCTGCAACATGGCAATCATACCGCACAAAAGCAAATCTTGAATTAGATGATCTCATTCACTTCTGAGGAATGAATACATCCCTAACCAATCCAAACTTAGTGAATAGCTCATACAAACCTTTTGGATTCATTGCTTCAGGTATATTGTCCACAAATAGAGTGAAAAAACCCGATCTTCTTCCATCAATCCTTACTCCTTGGTTCATTGATCTTGCTCTCTGTTTCAGTACTGGAATCCACCCTCCTTGCTCTTCTCGTATTCTTTCTTCCATTTTTTTTAATAGATAGATACATGCGTCATTGTTGCTATGCTGTTGCTAAAAGTGTTATTTCTTATAGTGACTATTTCTTGTCCATCTTCTTCACGGCCTTCTGATATATCTTATGTACCTAAGCTTGTTAACAAATTAACATCCTTACCTATTGGTGTTAAACCTTTGTCATGGACTGAACAGAAGGAACTCTGTGAGATGGGTCTTTGTTTTAATTGCGATGAGATTTATAAGCCTGGTCATCGATGCCAAAAGCTACAATTATCTCTCTTGGAAGGTGAACCGGAGGTCAAAGTTGAAGACTTTGAATCTGAAACCGTAGTTGGTGGTGTCCCAGAACCCCCATCTTTTGAAATTTCGTTACATGCTCTTATGTGGTCAACTCGACTTGTCACACGTTAAATTAGTAGAACGATCAAGTTGTCACACGTTGGCTCATTCAGCGGAAGGGTCATTCTGTTAATGAAGTTACTTGGAAAGACCATACTGCATTTTGTGCTCGTTATCTCGATTTTTCAGCTTGAGGACAAGCTGTGATTCTGGGGCGGCCGAATGTTAGGAAACCAATTATATTAGGAACTCTATTTCTTTTTAATTACTATCTAATCAATTTAGGTAGTCTAATCAATTTAGGAAGTCTAATTATATTAGCAAGTCTATGTTATTTTTCTTATACAAAGATGCTTATTGTAATGGTTTGGAGGAAATTAAATAATATTAAGAGTTTAGGTAGCTAATCCCCAATCAAAGGATAAAATTCAGGGTTTAGGACCTTATCAGCTGCCTTCATCCTCGCCAGATCTGCTACAGCCACCGTTATTGGAAGTTGGTTGGTGTGTGGGTTTATGTTTTTTGTGTTGTGTTTTTGATTTCCTTTGTGCTTTGCTCTGTTTGTTTGTTTGGTTTATTGGGAATCCATTAGTGAGTGCTTATTAAGCTTACCCACTATGTGGTTGAGATCTATAATTTATCCCAGACATGCTTTATTTCCGACTCTTATGATCGGTTCTGTTTTGTAGTATGAGCACGTGTACTACAAGAAAAAACACATTTGGCGACTAAAACAAAAGTCAATTTTTAAGTTTCTCCGACTAAATTTTTTAGTCGCCGGTTTGGTCGCTGGAAAACAGTCGAGAAAGGTATTGGCGACTAAAAAACTTTTAGTCGCTAAAAAGCAAGTCTTTAGCGACCAAAACTTTGGTCGCCAATAGTCAATTATATTTTTTAAATTATACATTTGGCAACTAAATTTTTAGTCGCCAATAGTCAATTATATTTTTTTAAATTATATATTTACCGACCAATGTTTTAGTCGCCAATACTCAAGGAATCGGCGACCAAACCTTTTAGTTGCCAAAAGCTCATTCGTGAAAAAAAAAAAAAATTACACTCACTTGCTCTTGTGGAGATTCAAACCATTAACCTCCCACACCATAAACCTTATACAACACATTCTTTCCACTATGCCACTATAACACCACATGATTATATATGCAACATATATTATTTATATAGTACATAGACCCGTATTAATATAAATGTATATATATATAAAGATAATTATTTTTTATTGAACATAATTTATGAGAAAATAAATTATTTACTAGGAAAAAAAAAAAAGAGACCACTTTTGGCGACTAAACATAATTTTAGTCACAAATTCTATACTTTTGGCTACTAATTATTTTTTAGTCGTTAAGAAATTAATTCCCGGGCTAAAATTACCACTTTTGGCGACTAAACTTCTTTTTAGTCGCCAAAAAGCCTCACTTTTGGCTACTGAACATCTTTTTAGTCACCCAATGCCTCACTTTTGGCTACTAAATTATTTTTAGTCGCCAAAAAGCCTCACTTTTGGCCATCAAACATCTTTTTAGTCGCCCAATGCCTCACTTTTGGCTACCAAATTTTTTTTAGTCGCCAAAAAGCCTTACTTTTGGCTACTAAAATTTTTTTAGTCGCTAAAAGCCATATATCGGCGACTAAATAGATTTTTAGTCGCCAAAACCTATACGTTTGGCTACTAAATTTTTTTAGTCACCAAAAATCATTACTTTTGGCTACTAATGCTTTTTTAGTCGCCAAAACTTATACTTTCAGCGACCAAAGGTGCATTTTTAGTCGCTAAAGATGCTTTTTGTTGTAATGGTGTACAAGAGGTGCGTTCGAATATTTTCTTAGTTTCTCTCCTTTGTGTTTCTTACAAATTTTTTATTTTGTTTGGCGTAAATTTTGATTTGAATGGATTCCTGTAAATTCCGCGTTTGCTTTCATTAATGAACTTTTCTACTGATAAAAAAAAATCTTCTTATCTCTCTCTATGATTCTCTGTTCTATAATTTGGCATCTTGCCGTCTATTTTTCATTCTTCTTTGCTCCTTCGCCATTGGGCCAGCATATGACTCTAGTTGTTTTGGATGCCAACCTCATTAGGATCCTCTTTTCCAATGCTATCCTCCCTTCACCGCTTGATGTATCTCTCATTATTATAGCACAGTTGATATATCAATAAACTTTCTTTTGTGGATTAAAAAAAAAATGATTTGATAGTACCAAAATCTTAAGTCTGCCAAGACTACCGATTATTTATTTATTTTTTAATAGTAAAATAAAATTTATCGAGGCAATACATAACTACAAAATAGGTACAAAATGAGTACAGCAAAAGTATAGAAGTGGAACACAATTACTTAAAGACAAATATCCCCAACTAAATTGATATACATGCTTAAGCCAATCAAATACCACACCAAAACCCAATAAGATTACATTGGCAAATTACCAACAACAAACACTCCTTGATCTTAAGAAAACAACCATTGTAACCCCACTTTCTAAGGGCTAGTTTGACATGTACTAAATAAGTTAAAAAGTTAAAAAGTCACTATCTTATTTAAGTCACATCATCTTATTTAAATCACATCACCTCTCTAACACATCACATCAAACCCAACCCAAACCCAACCCAAACCCACCAATAAGTCAAAAAGTACACTTTTTTAGGACATCCCAAACCAACTTAAATTTAATGATGTATAAGAAAGATAATTGATTAATGATTAATGATTAAAAAATATATATAAAAAAAGAATTACCTTAAATATTTTAATTGATTTTCATATCATTGAGTTTAAAAAATGAATATAATTTTTGAGTTAAAATAACAATGACCTTACATAAAATACTTTAAACCAACAACATCCTCCCTAATATAGACAAAAAAAGGGGGGAAAAAAAAGAGTTAATTACATTTAGCATTCCTATATTTTTAATTGAAATTTTATTTTGATCTCTTCACTTTTAATTATGACAATCAACTTCTTATACTTTAAGTCAAATTGCAACGTCATTATTCCCTCCACCTACTATTAATGAGATTGATGAAAATTAATAATGAAAGGATTAAATTGAGATTTTAGTAAAAATACAATAACTTCAATGAAATTTTGATAAAAATTTAGAAACAATAATAAGACAAAAAAATTGTCAATTTTAGTTTAAATGACAAGTTTCTTCGGCTTTATTAATTGTAAATGGACGGAAGAGTGCCATTGAAATTTAGCTTAAAACATAAAAAGTTGATTGTCATGAAACAAAATTAGCCCTGTTTGGGATGAGGATTTGGGCTAGAATAGTAATATAGGACAAAATATGTTGTTTTAGCCAAATAGAATAAAATTTCACATCTAATCCATAATCATTTCATTTTTTCTTTTACAAAAGTCAAAAAAACTAAAAAGCCTATCACAAATGAAGTTTTTTAGTCCTAGAATAAAATAATCAAAAAATAAAAAAACTAACCCATATCCCAAATGAACCCTTAGATTATACTGCAGTTGCAAGGGTGTTAAATGTAATCAATTATAAAAATAAACAACAAATCCAACAACTGGACAGAGCAAATTTGTTAACTTATGTCTGCAATCCAAACTAAATTAGCTAAGCCGGTCAGATCTTCTCCTTTCTTGCAATATTCCTTACATTTCATGATAAAATTATTAAATCAAAATAAAAAATGAAAAATTCAAATCCCCAATTCCAAGGGGAAAAAAGAAAAGAAAAAGAAACCTCTTACTCTCTGCTGATTGCTCCATTTTTTTTAATCACTGAATCATTTCAAGCTTCCAACTCTGCAATTTTTCTTATCATCTCCATAATTAACTTATTTTTCATTTTTTTTTTCAATCTATGTCTTACACTCATGCCTCTACTTTTAAATTTTATTTCTGATAAGATCACACCTCATTTAATGAAGGAAATTAAAAAATTTCTTCATTGGACATACTCGTTGTCCGATTCCAAAAAAAAGAAGAAGCAAGAACATAAAAAAGAATGAAAAAGTTCTGATCATCGTTCTAGTGTCGCAACAAGGTTAACTAGCATAAAGGTACAAACTATTTTCCACAAAAACCCGTGCTAAAAAGTACATATGGCTACACTATATTGTTTTTTTTTTGTTTGATAATTCAGAACACGACCCGTTTCAAGTTGGGGACTACTATGTATTGTCCCCAATTCGCCAACCATTTTGTACATAACAAAAGTTGAGCTAGTCCCCTTCTTTTGGCACCGGAAAAGAAAATTTTGGCAAAGTACTATCCCAAGCAGTATCACCGTTATATCCAATATTTACTCTTCTCGGAGACCTTGGCATCTCTGAAATCGGATTCCCACCACAATCATAATAAATCACACCCGAAAACTCTGGTGGTTGACACTTCTCCCCCATCAAAATCGCCTTCTGCCACAAACCGCCTTCTCCGAACCCTTCAACGTCAGCTTCACCACCAATCTCAGCCTCGGCCTCAGTTTTCCGGTGGTTGATGAATGGAATAAGCTGCTTCGGAGACCGTAAGGGTGACTTAGGAGGAAGGACTTTGGAATCAAATGTCTCGGTTTCGTTCTTTCTCGAGATTTTTCTTGAATGTTTGGCACAGAGAGCTACAAGAGCTGATACACAGATGAACAAGCCAATTGCTAGTAATGGCATCGAACCTGAGTGATCGCCGGAGTGTATCGGAGTTAGTCGGACCATTTTTTGTGTGGTATGTATGGTTTGTTTTGTCAATGAAAAAGAAGGGTTTCTATAATATATGGTTTTTAAGACATGAAAATCAACACGGCTGTGTATATATAGTATGTGTTTTGTTTGGTTGAGGTGTCTACTTACCGGTAGCAGTTGGGATGGTAAATAGAGAAGACTTTTAAAGGTTTTATTTGTCGGTGCTGATTAATAATGTTTGTTTTTTCAATAATGACTTGGTCCTGTAAAATTTTATGTAACTAAAACAGTACAATGACTTGGTCCTGTAAAATTTTATGGAAATAAAACAATACAATAGTGTAGAACTTATCATAATTATAGTTAAAGCATTGCTATTCAAGTAAAAAAATTAGACCTATTTTTAAAACTTAATGATGCGACAATCAATTAGAATATATAAGATTGCCGATCAAAAAAATAAAAATAAAAAATTAGAATATATAAGATAATTCTCTCCCTTTTATATCTTCTTTAATTATTAATCAATCATCTCACTTGTACATCATTAAATCTAGAAAATATATTTAGAAAGTGAGATTATATATCATTTCTTTTATAGAAACATATATATATATATATAATAAAATTATATAGTTATGACTATCTAACAAAATAAATAATTCAAATTGTCGAAACAGGTTCAGTCCACATACAGTAGATTGGAGACATCTCCCTAATATTTTTGTCACTGTTTTCTACTGCTGTCTATATAAATGTTAATAACTGGTTTTCTCGTTTGAAGAGAATTATTAAAGAATTATAATATGTTGGCACATATTCGGATGATAGAAAATGATGAAAAAAATAAGTGATACATAACAATTCACTTTTGTATATCGTATTTGATTTATTATATGATGTGTTGCCATTACATTAATAACAAATATGGGTGATCAAACTTTTATTTAACTAATGCAATTATAACATATAAGATAATCAACAAAAATATGATATATATATATATATATATAAATGGGATCATTGTAAACATTATTGAAAAAAAGATGCTAAACATGTAAAATTTTTATACAAAAAAATTAATGCAAATTGATACAACAATGACCTTTCTACAATTATACAATTATGATATGACTCATAGTGATGATTTTTTTTATTTTATTTTAAAATTCAATGAATAAATGTAGATATCACATATTATCTTGTATAACATTATCTTTATCAAAATTAGGAGGTAGATTTCCCTCTTCTGGACTGCAGGGCGTTGTCTGGATTTGTGAGATTCACTATGGGTCAATTTTAATGATTTGAATTGTTCATTTTGTTAAGTTGATCTGCTATTCAATTTTTTGCATTTGTCACACACACACACACACAAAAAAGACGACAATTGTAATTTTTAAAATAGACAATTTATTTTTTTGTTGATAAATGCGATAAATTGAATAAGTTATAATTATTGGATTAACTTAATTTTTTTTGTATGAATGATATATATAAAATGTCTAATAAAATAAATAATTTGAATTATCAAAAATGAGCTTGTGATAGGCGATCTCACGGAGCGCGACCTGTAATCCAAATTACAGATGGGAGGGAATATCCACCTCCTCAAAATTAAGGGGCATAAAAATGACATGCATGGATACTCAATCTCCAAATATTCAGGTCCCATGTAAGACATCACTTCACCTGCACGATGCCATATATCATAGGAGAGGCCTTGTAACAAAAATGTTGGGACATAAATCAATTTTATTTTCTAATAAAGAGGGACATTGAAATTGTGAAAATAAATGCATATAGTTCTTAAAGACATACAATTAAATATGCTATGTTAGACTTAGATGGGGTACACATTGCCAAGATAAATAATATGTTATTTGTCATTTTATTCTTTACACTTTTTTGTTAAGAAAATAAAATTAAGTGTTTATAGAATTATTATTTCAACAAAAATGATTATCCCAATGACCTAAAATGAAAAAATTGTCAAAAATTTAGAATTTTATATATTTTTAAAACACTTTTTACATGCTTAATGGAGATTAATGATGACATGTTAAACAATGAATCATGGGAGGAGAACATGAATCATATGGCTCATAATAGAGTCATACATATGAAAGTCTGACCCACGTTATATTATATTCCAAGGTTGCAATGGATCATGAAAAATGCCATAAGTTAATAGAGAAAAGTTAGGGATCATGAAAATTTTTTCATAAAAATAATTATGAAAGATTTATGATCCTTAAATTACCTTGATTAATATGTGGTGCTTTATTCTAAGTGTAATTTAAGGATCATAAAGTTTTCATGATTATTTTCATAAAAGATTTTTCTTGATACCTAGCATTACTGAAGTTAATATTGGCTTTGTTTAAGGTGGTTGAGTCAACCCCAATTAAGCTTGTGAGGAGAGGAACATGCAAAGATGACTGAATCCGGATCCTCGGTAGCGCTACCCTGTAGCCCCCAAAACGACGTCGTTTTGGGGGCGGTTTTCAGAAAAAAAAAAAAAAAAAAACGCAGAAGAGAGGGAGGGGAAAGGAAGGAGAGGGAGAGGGAGAGGGAGAGGGGAGGGAAGGAGGGAGGAGGGCGAGCTCGCCGTCGTCGCCTCGTCGTCGTCCCTCGCCGTCGTCGCCGCCATCGCTGCCGCCGTTGCAGCCGTCGTCGCAGCCATGGCTGCTCCACCTCCCCGCCTCCTCCTCCTCCTCCTCCTCCTCCTCCTCCTCCTCCCCCAATATTTATGGCCCCCTCCAGTTCAGTCCGGCCCCTCCTCCTCCCTCCCTCCCTTCCCTCCCCTCTCCCTCTCCCTCTCCTTCTCCTTCCTCCCCCCTCCCTCTTCTGCGGGTTTTTTTTTTTTTTTTTTTTTTTTTTTTTTTCTGAAACTCCGCCCCCAAAACGACGTCGTTTTGGGGCTACAGGGGGCGCTACAGGAAAAGGGCTACCGAGGACCCGTTCTCAAGATGACTCGTAGTTAGGTCACCTTTTGCTTCTTTCAATGACTTTTATTTATTTTATTATTATTATTATTTTATTTGAAAAAATTGATTTATGAGGTTTTAAAGTTGACTGATTTCCCAAGTTGCAAATCTGGTGTTTCACAACTTTCTTGGGTCCACCTAAAATTGTTGACCAAGTCATGCAAGACGTGTTGATCATGCCCCATTGGTTGCTTTTTTTTAAGTCAAACAGGGGGTGGTGCGATTCAACTACTTGGTCATATCACAGCGCAGTTGGCTTCGGGAGGATCTCAAGTTGCGGTTGTACATGGCACTTGCTGTGAGTTTGACTCTCTTTTGTTGCATAACTTTTGATTTAATTGAAGTTTGTATTAAGAGATCGGTATAAACTCCTAAGTTATAATCTCTTATTCTGAACGGACAACAACAACAGACTACCTTAATGAGCTTAACACGGGTGCTGTCTTGGACATGCAGGAAAATGTGAGAATTTCTCTGTGAAAAACAAAAAAAATAAAAAAAATAAACAGCCTCTGATTTCATGGTTGCAATCATTCTAATTGTGAACCTAATATTCATATTGAAATTAAGTCCCTTGTGTTACATTTTTGAATTCATATGATATTTGCTAAATATGAATACATTATGGACTGTAAAAATCTGATTTATTTGTCGGTTATAGTTATTTGATTAATAAAATTTGTAAGTATGCAATCTCTTGTAGAATAGTAAAAAATTTAAATATAAAATTTAAAATCTTGAGTCCAAGTTATCTTAAGAGGTAATTAGAAGTTTGCTCAGTCATGAACCTTAAGATTCCAAAATTATTTGAGTTGTGCTTAGTTCAAACACCTGATTATCGATAAAAAATGTGAGTATGTATGCATATCTTTCAAGCATGTAAAATTGGTATATTCTATCTAGACATTTGATTATTTTTTTTTTGTAGTTAACGGAAAATAAGTTTATTTGGATAAAAAATATTTTTCACTTTTAAAAGGTGAAAAACGTTTTTCAAAACTAAAATTTACTAATGCCATCAATCTACCATTCCCACTGCCATTGCAACCTCCATCCACTCACTTCCGCCATTGCCACCATCTTGACTAATGCAATCACTACGCAACTTAAATATAAGAAAACATTTTTTATAAAAAATAATCTTTTGATATTTTTTTTGTAAAATATTTTGAATTTGAGAATATTTTTTATTAAAACAAACCAGAGTGCTAGTCTTTTGAAAAAATGTTATACAGAGACATATTTTTATCATATTTTTCTAGTCATATACAAATATAATGAATATCATGTGTATTTGTTTAATATGTACCAACACTCTTTCTGTCGTTTAAATGTAGTTAGCAATTTGTTTATCTATGTCATTATTATATAATTTTTTGAATGGATTATTATAATCTTTTAGTCGTCCTCATGTAACATGTTAATTTGGTTTCACATATATATTTAGGGATTGGCTTTCCTCTAGTCCGATCACAGACTGAAGGGTGTTTGTTGGACCCGTAGGGACCCACCACAGGTTCCGTTTCGATAATTCGAACCGTTCAATGTGTAGAACTTGTTGAATACTATATGTCTGAAAAAAATCACGTTGATCGAATATCGGTAGCTATTTTATCGGCTCGGATCAAATCTTTGTCAACTGTTTATTTTTTCATCATTTTTTTTTTATACAAAACGAATTTGATCAAGTAACTATCGATATCTGATCAACGTAATTGTTTACAGATATATGGTACTCGATGAGTTTTACACATTGAATAGTTTAGATTATCAAAACAAAATTTATAATGAACCTCCACAGACCTAACATTATCCTCCAATTCGAACATAAACGGGAGGAAAGCCAAACCTTTATTAAGTGGCCTTCCATTTGATTGGTAACACAAGAAGATTGATCTTTTTAAGTTGTCTTTCTAAAAACGACAATAGAAAATGTAAGCATTCATTTAAGGGAGACAGATGCCCTGTTTGTACCTATGAGTCTCGTTTTATAATCTAATAGTTTATTTTATCAGGATTTTATATATTTTATTCATAAAAAAAAGTTAGATCGATTTGATAATTATAACCTATTCGATTTATTACGTATATCAGAAAAAAAAAGATTTATTTTTAAAAATATAATTCTCCTCTATTTTTTGTTCATAAATGTGATAAATTGAATAGATTACAATAATCAGATTAATCTAATTTTTTGTGTGAATGAAACATATGAAGTGCTCAATAAAATAAATAATTCAGAACATTAAAATAAAACCTGTAATGAGCTTATAAGTCTGTTGGCACCATAAATCTGTAATTTTTATTATTATTTATTATTTATATAATTGCAGGACATGTAGCATCCTCTTATTCATTTGGAGGTTATGAGAAGTTATGAAATGTGAAAAGATGATGGAGAATGAAGTGGAGAACATGGAGCATTAATTGGAAGTTAAAGGAAGTTACGAAGACATGGAGGAATATGTGGCATTGTGGGAATGAAGATGGAAAAGTGAGTAGTTTTAGGTGGTTATTGGGTAGTTATTCCTGGAAGTTTTTTCCTATAAATATTTGTCTATAAATAGCCATTCATGGGTACATTGTAAAAGACCCAGAATTCAAATCAAAGACAATTGATTTCAATATTTTTTGTCATTTTCCTTATCTTAGGAGTAGTTTAACATAAATTTATATTTCGAAGCATTTATTTTAAGCATTTCATTTTCGAAGCATTTAATGCACTTCCTTTTCGAAGCATAGGAGTAGAGGTAAGTAATTATTACTTTGATTGTTCACTCAATCATCTTTCTCCGTCTCCCTCATTTTTCTTTTAATTTTTCTTTTCTCTATATTTTGGCAATTTTGAAGTCCTCTTTGTTGAGGCGAAAGAACTGTCAACACAATCGCTTGATAATTGGCTTGAATTTAATCTGTAAGGATTTTTCAATCCTTGCTGGCACGCTCGCATTTATAATATTTTCCTTCGTAGGAAAAATAAGCTAACAAAGTCCAAACACCCATCTAATTTTTCAAGACTAAATTCTTACTAATGCCATCAACCTATCATCACCCACAGCCACTGCTACCTCCACCCATCTACTTTTGCCATTGCCACCATCACAACCTAAGAAGCACGGATATTTTTAAGAAGGTGACATATCTTTGTTGTATCCGTGTCGAATATCGACACTCTTTGGACACTTCCCTGATACGTGTCTGATACTCTTCAGAACGTGTCCTATTTTTTTTTTTATTTGTTTTAAAGATTCGAACACTCTTTGAGCACTTAGATGACACATGTATCTATCACTTAAACACACACGTCTATCGATTAGACACAAGTGAAACTAATTATAAATTTGAACAAAACAACTTAAGATACAATAATAAAATAAAAACCATACAAATTTATAGGAATTAATATCATATTGTATTTTTTATTATCTTTGAATGATATATTCATATAGATAACATATAATAAATATATAAAATTATATATTTTATGCGTGTCTCTTACGTGTCGTGTCTTGTAATTTTTTAAAAATTAGCGTGTCGGCGTGTCCGTACCATATCCATATCGTATCGCATATCCGTATCCACACTTCTTAGATCACAACTAATGTAATCACTACACTAGACATAAGAAAATATTTTCTATAAAAAATAAATTTTGTGATTTTTTTGTTTTTTGTAAAATATTTTTTATTTGAGAATATTTTTCGGTGAAACATAATAGAGTGTTAGTCTTTTGAAAAAATATTATACATAGACATAATTTTATCATATTTTTCTAATCATATACAAATATAATGAATATCATGTGTATTTGTTTAATGAAAATTGCCTCAGACCTCCAAGTGGGGGTGATCCCACCACTCTTACTGTTTTTTTTATTGGTCCAAAATTTTTTTGTTTTTTTATTTTTTATTTTTTGATCCTTCGCTTGTTGCCCCGTGTGGAGGTGGGAGGTGCTGGGGGTAATAGGTACCAACGCTCTTTCTGTCGTTTAAATGTAGTTAGCAATTTGTTTATCTATATCATTATTATATAAATTTTTTTTTGAATGGATTATTATAATCTTTTAGTCATTTCACATGTGTGCATATATATATATATTTTTTGAGTGGCCTTCCATTTTATCATATTTTTTGAGTGGCCTCCCATATGTGCATATATATCTTTTTAAGTTATCTTTCTAAAAACTTGTACAATGGAAAATGTAAGCATTTATTTAAAGGAGACAGATTCTCTGTTTGGACTTGTGGAGTATATTATGGGTCTTGTTTTGATAATTTGAATTGTTTATTTTATCAGAATTTTGTATATTTTATGAAAAAAGAAAAGATTGATCATATAATTATAACATATTCAATTTATCATGTATATATGTCATAAAAAAAAAGAATGTTTTATTTTTAAAAATACAATTGTTTTCTATTTTTTTGTTCATAAATGTGATAAATTGAATAAATTACGATCATCAGATTAATCTAATTTTTTTTGTGAATGAAATATACGAAGTGCTTACCAAAATAAACGGTTCAGAACATTAAAACAAAACCTATGATAAGCCTACAAATCCAAACACCACCGGCTAATCTAAATTATGGACGAAAAGGAATCCTCCTCCCATATATATATATATATTTCCTTTCTTTCTAGCAACTTTGCATTAATGTCGGCTATTACAAAAGATTGGACTATTTAAACTGTACGAGTACAGAATAATCTTATCGTATAATCCTGTTGATTAAGTTTGTACTCCTCTAAACGTCGTCATTTTGCTACTTGAAAACACAAACGTGAGCTAGCTGGCGGGTGTATGCCAGAAACTCCTACAATGCCTAAATCAACAATTAGACAATAGACAATAAGCGATGCCTAAATCAACAATTAGACAATAGACTATAAGCTCTGTGTATTTGAGAATAAGAATTGCAATACCTGTGCATAGGTCATGTCATGAGTTTTTATAGAATCCGCCTAGTACAATCCTAATAGAATTCTAACTTTCCTTAGTAGAGTCTTCTTAAGAATCACATTCCCTGATATAATCCTAGTAGGACTTTAGCATTATAAATGTTGCAATTTGCGGGGCGCTTTGGCAACCAAATAAAAAAGTCAACTTTTAACTTTTTACCTATTTTGAGTCACATCATCTTTAACATTTTTTATTCACAAAAAGACAAAAAGAAAAAATAAATTAAAAAAACAAAAAAACTGTGTTTGGTTTGTGTTTGTAAAATAGTTTTTGAGATAAAAAGTACGAAAACTTGTTTGATTTGCCTTTTTTTAGAAATAGTTTTGGAAAATTGTTTTGGGGAGAGAGTTTTAAAAAAAGTGATTGATTTGATGTGTATGAGAGAGAGAGTGATTTTGAAAAGTAGGTAACCAAACAAAATTTTGAGATTTTTTTTAGAAAAATTTGTTTGGTTTGATTCCTCTTGAAAATTTATTTGTAGAGAATTTTTCTCAAAAACTTTTCTGAAAAACAAACCAAACAAAGCCTATATTTTTATCAACTTTCCAAAACAGTACCGTCTATGCAGAGAAAGCGTTTGCCTGTAGCAAGTACAACGACTTTTGCTGAAATTGGCTCTCTATGTCCCCCAATTACAAATGTTTGCTTTCCCAGCTTGTAAACGCGTAGTGGACGGAAAACCCTTTAATATGGTATAACCAAAAAAAAAAAATATATGGCAAATTACACTCACATTTTTTATGATTTTAAAAAAAATACAATTTATCTCATAATATTAATATATTTATATTAATTTTTCTTTTAGTATGATTAAAATAATCAGATAATGTGTAGATATTGAAATAAACAAAAATAATTATACATTTAGTTGAAAATATATGACAACGTTAATTTTTCATTCATAATCCAACAAATTATTAATGAAAAAAGATCTAATTATTACGTGAATTAAAATATAAAGAGAGGTGAATGTAATTACGTCAAAAGTATAAAATTAATTATATTGTTTTCATAGAGAAGGTGAGTGTAATTTACACTAAAATATACTATTCAATGAATAAGTGTAAACAATGTTTTAAAAAAAAAGAAAAAAGAAAAGAAAAGAGAGTAAGTGTAAGCATAAAAATTGGTTCATATAGATTGATGCAGACATTTAATAACGAAATGATCTTTGTCTTGCATATTTGCAAAACAAAAACATTATTAATATCATTCAATCAATGGTTTCAACCAAAAAACAATTCAATGATGAAGTTAAGGAGTATTATGAGGCAGAGATAGCGAATCAACAACCAATCAATAGTTTTAATAAAAAAACTCTTCGATAACGGAGTTGAGGAGTAATATGAGATAGAGATAGATAATCAATAGTATTGTTGCTCAAAAATCTAATCAAACCAGTAATTCTGACCGAACTAGACCGAATTGTACGGTTTGATTTGGTTCTATTAAGAACCGGTTTGGTTTCGGTTCAAGAAATATTGAGAACCGTAAAAATGGTTCGGTTAATGAATTTTATGAAAAAATTACGGTTCGAACCGAACCGAATTTTAAAAGATATATATATACATATATATAGGCCTCGTTTGGCAAGTGACTTTTTTATCCAAAAAGCCAACAACCCATGCCAAAAAGTCAAAGATTCACTTTTCTCTTTATTTTTTGCACATCTTTTCATAAAAAGCCAAAAAGTCATCCCAAACATACTAGTTTTTTTTACATCACATTTTAGTCAAAAAGCTAAAAAGTTACTAAAAAAGCCTATTCCCAAACGAGGCCATAATATTTAATAAACAATAGCAGTCCTTAAACTATACATAAGTGTTATTTAATAAGATATATATATATATATATATGTATAATATTTAATATTATCATATCAAGTTTTATTTTTATTAATTGGTTTTTTATAATTTTAATGATATTAGGATGATATAGATATGTAATGTTGAGTAATGACTTAATATTATTAGTTTTTATCATGAGTTAAATATAATCAGTTTGAGTAATTATTTTGCTAATATTAACAATTTATTCTTGTAAATAGAAATTTTTGGAACTGTGAACCAAACCGCAACCGAACTATTATTTCGGTTTGGTTCTAGTCCGGTTTTACAAGTATAATGATTTGGTCTGATTTTCAAAATTACAGAACCGTTAAAATCAATTTTATTCTTGAATTTTCTCAAAACCGAACCAATTGAGACTGTGTATACCCTTAATTAAGCATACTCTTCTTCGGAGAGGGTCTCCTTTTTATAGTGGTGAATGTCTTGCCTAATGAGATTACTCGGTAGGCCCTTTGGTTAGATTGGCTCACCGTGCTATCTTAATTAGGTCAAGCCTCCGGCTTTCTTAGGCGAAAGTATCACACTACAAGGAAAATGTTCCATACAATTATATTTCTTATAAAATTTTCTTGTAACTACAAAAGATAGTGTCCAAGAGTATTTATTAATTCGAGTCATATTTAAAATTTTTTTTTCTTAGTTTGGGTTATTATGTCGATTGCTTAAGATTTACAACTAAATAAATTTAAATAGAATTTTTAAAAATAAAAAGATAAATAAAAATTGTTGTTGCTAAGTCCATTATGGTGAAACAAAGCTTGTAAAAGCTGATTGGGTGTGAAGATGTATGGAGAGTAGGAGCAAAAGTCCCAGGAGAGTAATAGTAGCATCTATGTTCTGCATTTTTTCAGCATTCTGTCACCTGCTAAGTAGCAGTTGTAGCTATATGGGTCAGTTTGAAGATCTGATGTTATGGTGGGCTGGGGGTTCTGCTTTTGTTTTTCCTGAAGTGTGGTGATTAGGGAGCATTAGTGCTGAGGTTTAGGTGCATTGTTGGGTGCATTAATGCTGCTTGGGCTGTTGCTGCTGCTCTGGATGTATTGTTGCTATGTTTTTCTTGTTTTGGCTGCTTTTGTTTGGTTAGATGGAGTTTGGACCTCGGTTTGATTATGGTGGTTTTGGAGAACATGGTGGAGTTGATTCTCTTGCAGTTTGTTCTGATGTTATGCTGGTTCTGGATTGGTAATGATGATGTAGGATTCTGTGTGGGTAGAAGAACAGTCTGTTATGTTGCCTTTGGATTTGTTATGTTGCCTCTGAATGCTGTATGGTTGGTGTTGCAGTTGGAGCTTTGCTGCTGAGCTTGCTACTGAAGTTCATCCTTTGCTGAAGATGATCTAAGGCTGCTGTTATGAGGCTGCTTTTAAACCAAACCAGGTTCTGATTCTGTGCTTATCTCTGTTGAGTGCTCTGTATGATTATCTGGGAGGTAGCAAAGATGCTCTACTGAGTGCACTAAGCTGCTGCTAATGATTTTATGGTCAATTTAAACCAGACAAACTGCAGTGGAGTTGTTCTATGCTGTGAGGAATGGAGTGACTCTAGGTAAAGTTTTGTATCACTTATGAAGGTTGTAGGAGTAAGTTATGTGGAGTAAGGTCTGTTGCTGATCTGTCTTATGGAGTGGAGGTTTTATGTTGTTTTTTTCCTCTCTCTCTTTTTGGTTCTTTTGATTGGTTCCTCACCAATCATGGGTTAAGTGCTAGCAAATGATTGTGTTACCTTATCAGTGCTAACCTAGTTGGGATTGGTAAGGTTAGTTATGATGCTATTTACATTTCTCTAACCTAGTTGGGATAACCTAGTTGGGATTGGTAAGGTTAGTTATGATGCTATTTGCATTTCCCTTCTTTATTGATGTAAGTTTTCGTATGTTTCTTGCTTTCTTCATCAATAAAATTTCTTTTTACTGATAAAAAAAAAAAAAAAAAAAAAAGTCCATTAAGGCATATCGGGGATCCCATATAGAGACTAGTGATTGGATTTCTATGGTGCACCTTAATTACACCACAACCTAAGTGTAAGATAATGATGAACGATGGTGATAAGGCCTATCTTTTAGAATTCTTGATGGGTTAGGTGCTTAAAAATAATTATGGAGTGTTTTGGGAAGCAAATAAAAAGTTAGTTTTTAACTTTTTACTTCTTTTAGGTCATATCATTTCTCATATTTTTTATCTACAAAAAGACAAAATAGACTAAAAAACCAAAAAATTAACTTTTTACCAACTTTCCAAAACACCACTATATATATCTTTTAAATATTATCAAAACAAATAATTTATAAAATGTAAGAGAGATGCCTCTATGGTAGTCTTTACAATTTATGAGTAAAAAAAAAAAAAAAAAAATTGTAAGATTTTTTGTCACTTGTATATAATATATATTCAATATGATTTAATAATCTAAATTACTTTAATATCATATAATGACTAATAATTTATATATATATTTAATATTTTTATATATCTATATATAATTCAGGTTTTGAATTGCTCAGATTGTTTGATATCTTTGCCAAAGTTCGTTCAAATTTAATTTGAATTTTTGAATTTTTGTCCAAGCCTGTATCGAATTTAAAAATATTTTTTCCAAGCTCTAAAAAAATTCAAGCTGATCTTGGGTTGGTTGGGTTGAGCCCGCCCAAATTGCACCCCTAACCCTAATGTCTTTTTTAAATGTTGGGCGTTTTAAACTAAAATTAACATTCATTTATAAATTTTAAGGGAAATTGCAAATCAGTGGTAAGGCTATAAATAAATTGTAAAATTATAAAAAAGTTTATCATTTCAATTATTAAGTCGGTGCGCTTTACCATTGATTTATAATTTGTTTTGAAAACTTATACTGAATTGTAATTTTCTTTAAATTTTATATATATATATATCCAGACAATACAATGTCTACTTCAAATTTTTAGTACATATTTTTCCATAATAAAGTGCAAAAATTCTAGACAAAAAAATTTCCAATATCATATGACAATAGAAAATCAAGATGTTGGTTGAGCAGTATGACTTGAGGATGAAATTTAAGATAGTTTGAGTCATCCAAAGAAATTACTAGAGGTTGTCAAGTTTGGGAAGACTAAATAAGTGCATTTTTTGATTTTTTATGAAATATGGGTTGGATTTGGGTTGGGTTTGAAGTGATGTGTTAGAGAGGTGATGTGACTTAAATAAGATGATGTGACTTAAATAGGATAGTGACTTTTTGACTTTTTAGATTTTTTGAAAGATGCCAAACTTGGCCTAAGCTGCCAATTTTAAAATTTCAAAATTAATTGAGATACACGTAAAATAGCGCAAAAAAAAAAAAAAAAAAAAAAAATCTACTTGAATGGACTATGAAATCATGTTAGTGATCACACAGCTAAACCCATTATGAGGATAGCAGTGTTTTTATAATTGATTATGGAGTGGAATTCTCATCATTATTATGCTGATATGGTTGGTTAGCCATCATAATCTCTATAATTAAAGTTTTCTGTGCCTACTTTTTGTATTGTCTGGTGACAAAATAGTTCTTTGTTATGAATTAATACAAAATAGCCATTGTTTTACTGCTATGACAGGTAATTACATTAGCAGAGTCCATAAGCGAGATTGAAACACCATGTAACCTATACGATATGGTACATCAAAAATACCGACTAACAGTGTTCAAATCACATCATTTGTCAAACAGAATTTCCAACATACAAATATAAGCCAAGGTTCATCTCTCTCTTGTAACAAAGAGTTGCTAAGAAAGATAGAAGTGCAGTGAATAAGGTATTTAAAAAAAAAAAAGAAAAAAAAATAATGATAAGGTTCATGTCAAATGATGATTAGACAGACACCAAAATTCCTTAGGAATAAATTTAATTTGCTTCATCTGTCAAATTAATAGGCTTTGGATTAATGTAGTATTTTCCTCTTTAACTTGTGTCTAAACAGAGTCAATTAGGTTAATGATGATAGTTGTGAATTCATGGGAATATCCACATGGTATAACAAAGAGAACAAGAAGTAGGTTTGAAAGATTCAATAAATAATTAGGAAGCTAATTGGTAAAGTACATCACCAATATTATAAACCTAGAATTATTTATTCAAAATTTATTCAGAAATAACAATTAATGTTTCAAATTCATTTCATTTGTCAATCTTATATATATTTCATGAATTTAATTTTTACAACACATAACCATTGTGAATAAATTCTAGAACTTTAATTCTGACTTTTCCAAAGTACATAGCAGGCCTCACACATCAGTGTAACTGTTAACGTAGACACTAGGTCCCAGGAAATCAAGTTCAGCATCATGACATTCCATATCCTAGAGTGGGTAAAAAAATAAAATAAAATTTCAGCTTGGAGTAATAAAGACTACCTCTTATAATTAAGATCCTTTTTTTAAATGAAGTTTGGCACCTGATTTTTTATCTAATTATTATTTTATATTTAGATTGTATTTTGATTATGAATTTATAAAATAAAATAAAATAAATAAAAAAAAGAAACAAGAAAGAAAAAAAGAAAGAAAAAAAAAGGGCTTCTATTCCCTTCACTTATGCTCTCAATAAACCTTTTTTAGACTCCAACTTGGTTTCTAACCATAATTACTTTTCAAATTTATCTTCTACTTCTTCTTCT
Organism: Camellia granthamiana; assembly: GCA_036172215.1. Classification (NCBI taxonomy): domain Eukaryota; kingdom Viridiplantae; phylum Streptophyta; class Magnoliopsida; order Ericales; family Theaceae; genus Camellia; species Camellia granthamiana. The sequence continues at coordinate 180,691 of JAXFYN010000547.1, forward strand.
TTATTTTTATTTATTTATTTATTTTTGGGTCAAGATTGTAAAATGTTAGTTTGTTAATAAAATTATATTATAATTAAAGGAATCGTTACCGCTCCATCAACTCGAATCCTCAATACTGATGATTTTTGTTGAATTTTTTTTCACTCTTAAACCCAACATCATGGGAGTCACTTTGATTAAACAAAAACAAAGTGGAGGAATTTTTTTGGTTATATTAATTTGGTGTGCACTACAAACATTTTCATGAATATAAACTTTTGTAAATGACATACCAATATTAATGATATTATTCAAAAGGATAGAAGAGTTTTGTTGTTCTCTTCTAATATTGATTAACAATATATTATTGAATCCCGCTTCCGACCCCCAGTGGGGGTCATACACCCAGTGAGCTGTCAAGCTCCCATTCGCTGGAAACATAAAAAAAAAAAAAAAAAAAAAAAAAGAAAAACTATTTTTTTCACCCAATCACAGGGCGCCACCTCACTGGGGGTCACCCCCAGCTGGGTGTATGAGGCATTTTCGTATATTATTGTACACTCTTCATCTACTTTGTTTTTAAGAGTACATTCTTCCTAAGGAAACTATATTTACATACTATTCAGTATGTTTGGTTTCAATTTTATGAATTTCATTTTTTATAAATTAATTTTTTTATTTTTTGTGTTTTTTTTTAAATATTTTTAATGAATATTTTAAAAATTTTAAACAATTTTTTTTTACTTTATTAAATGCATCTTACTTAGATGTATTTAAAAATTAAAATATTTATGAAAAAATATTTTAAAAAATTAATAAATATACAAAAATACGAAAAATACATTGAATTTTCGTATTTTTTGTATTTTTAATATTTAATAAAATTTTTAAAGATTTTTATTTACAAATATTATATTTTTTAAGTATATTTATATTAAGTATGTCTAAAAATTAAAAAAATGCTTAAAATATTAAAAAAATATCAGTAAAAAAAAAAAAAGAAAAAAAAAAGAGTAAAATTTTCTAAAAAATAAATTTTGAAAATCAAAACCAAACAGAGTGATTCATCCTCTCAATAAACACAATTGTTGAGTTCACACATCCAATTTTTAATTTTTGTTTTTTCTCAATCCGCACCACATACTTCCTATAATACCCTCATTTTCAATCTTCAAACCCTAACTCTAACCAGCCACACCTACTGCTGCAACCTTTCTCGCCGACCCCAACACGACCTCCTCCCATTCCAGCTTTCAATGATCGCCTCTTCCATCATTAGTAGCCTTCCCGTCACTCTTTACTTGCAATTTGCGAAGCCCTCCCTACACTATGCTGCCTTTACAACTCACGAAATCCCCTGCTAGCTGTGACTCACGAACCCCCCTCCGCCAACGCCCTCTACTACTCGCGAAGAACTCATCACTTGCAACTTGCGAACCTGCTTCCTCTTTGGTGTCGAAAACCCTAGATTTAGGGTGGGGAAGGTGTTGCAAGGGCGAGCGACGGACGAGTAGAGGATGGTGATGCGACGTTGGAGGTGGGGGCCTAGTGGCAATGGCTGGGTTTAAAGGTGTGTACCACTTGTCTTAAATGGTAATTTGGTTGAAGGATAAAATTGTAATTAAAAAAATATAAGATGATGTGTATTGAGATGATGAGTAGTGATGTGCATATAGAAACTCATAGAGAATAACAATTATTAGTTTAGTGATTTTACTGTTTGGTACTTATGGAATGATTTGAGAAGTTGATTAAAAGTTAATTTTTTAATTTTTTTTAAAAAATTATTTTTGAGTAAAAAATATGAATGGTGATATTATTCAAAATAAGTTAAAAACTATAATTTTTAAATTGCCTCATAGTAATTACTAGACATGTTAGATATTTGAAAAAATATAGTGGGTGTTTAGGAAGTGAGTTTTTATATAAGTTTTTTTAGTTGTAGTATATTATTGGATAAAAAAATTTTAGGTTGCGTTTGGTAGAGTTTTGTAATTATGATTTGAGAGTATGAGTTATATTTTGAGTTTGTGAGGTTTGACATTATGATTTGAGTGTAGAAAATTTGTTTGGTAAAGAGTTTTGAAAATAGTTTTGATTTGAGTGGAGAATTATTGATGTGGCATTTGATATTTGATATAAAAATTTACAACTCATAACTAAACATACGATTCAAAATTATTTTAAAGCACATAAAAAATTTTAAAAATTTCAGAAATTTTTTTTTCAATTATATAAAAATTAACATTTCAATTGCATAAAAAAAAAAAAAAAATCACTATTCCGGTCAACCGGCAGGATGACCGGTTAGGCAAAATTTTCAAAAAAAAAATTCTGAAAAGCGCGGCTAAGACAGAGCTCTCTGCAGAGTTTTGGAAACGTGATTCCAAAACTCCTACCAAACATCATACTTGAATCAAGGTGCTGAATCATGATTTGAGAACACAACCAAACACAGCCTTAGTGTTTGGGAAGATAGTTAGGTTTTTTTGTGGTTGAATGGATGTTTGTGAGATAAAAAGTGAAGTGATTATAGAGTTGGATGTGATATTTTGTTTGGATTTATTTTTTTTGATTTTGTAAAAAGTTTGTCTTTTAATGTAAAAAATCAAAAAAAACCCAACCCATATTATTGTAAGTTTTTTAGAAATCAAAATTATGTGACAAAATTGTTCATACTAGTGAGTTGTGTGTTTTTTATTTTTATTTTTTTTTATCAGAAAAAAAGTAGTAATAGATGTACAATTATTTAAAGTTTAATAGCACTTGCCATGATTATTAAATTCAAAAGTTTCTACCCCACATAGAAACGCTGAGGTTCGTTTCGTAATGATTTTTTTAGTTAATTTTTTAATTGTTTTTTACTTTTTTAATTTGAGATTTTTTTAATTGTTTGATTTTCATGTTTGACTTTTTTAACTTTTTACCTGGTAAATGACAAATTTTTTTTGTTGACTTTTTAATTTTTTAAACTTTTTTTTCTCCATATATAATTATTTAGCCCAATGAAAAAAATCAAACCGGGGCTGAGTGAAATTTGTTGGTGAAACCATTTTATGTTGAGTTGTCGGCTAATAAAAATCATATATAGAATTAAGTAGGCATTTTTTATCTTTTATTATTACTTTAATATTATAAAAAATTAAGATTTTAGAGATAAAAATTTAAGAATAAAGTTATTTTTCAGGTACAAAATATTTTAGTTATGATTATTTGTATAAAAAAAAAAACCCATTATTTTAGCACCAAATTGTTTTATGTATATTTATTACCGACATTTTTAAAATTTTATTACTATTTTTTTTTTTTTAACTTTCAAGATGATGCCCCTCGTGACAACAAAAATTGATTTCCAAATAATTTCTATAACAAAATTTTTATTTTTCAAATTAAAAAAATTGATTGTGTAATTATATAATGTTACTATCACAGTGTACAATTTGTTATACTGAAAATTTTCTCTCATCAACAAA